>JAVSCE010001022.1:0-31590 GCA_032199065.1 Smutsia gigantea | reverse complement strand
AAACATGTAACATGAGAGATGTGGCCACATTGCACCTGGAGTAATGTAGTCAGTTCTGGCTAATAAACATGTAAGCGCAAATGTGCCATTTCCAAGACTAAGGTTCTACAATTATAATGGTAATGTTTGGCATCATGTTTTTCACATGTTCTAAGCATGAAAACTTCACAACTTACCACTAATTTTCCATTATCTGTATATAACTAACCTACTTTGTAGATGACCCTCCAAAAACTTATTTATCCTTCTTTATGCTTTGGGTTGCTTTAATCACTATCAGTTTGTGTGTGTGTCCTGAGATCATTAATTAGTTTGATATCATCTGAAACAGACGTACAGTATAGGATAGATACCTCAAAGGCAAATTATGTAATTATTTAATTAGCAGCTACTAGGGATTTCTATATGGGTGTGTGTGTGTATGTGTGCATTTATATATAATTTCTGCTAGAAAGATACAGGTGAGTAATGGTATGCACTGTAATAATTCATGAGCCATTAACCAAGACATTAAGATCTGTCTCCACTGGATTGAATGAGCAAAGATATATGTTTGATTTATTAAAATTCTTGAATACATTTAACTCAACTCTGGAAAAATATTCTGTCCTTAAGAATGAAAATTCTCAAAGCTGCTGTTGTGACAAGTTAGATCATTTGGAAAATGAGGCATTGAATGGGTAAAGAAGCCAAATTTCAGAGACACACCCAAATTTGACAGCTCACCTGTATTGGGCTGTCATTCAAAATGTTAACTGAGAAAAGCAATTAACACTTCACCTGTATGGGCTAACATGTTTATTCATTAGTAAGGTTAAAAACCTATTTTGTATTTTATGGAAGATTTATGCAAATAATAGAAAGCAATTAAGATGTTTCTTGCCCAGATGTCGCTATCAATTATGAGATAGATTCCTATAGATTGAAAATGAACATGGGGCTTACTTAGAGGGAAATTGAAAAATACAACCAAGTGTACATAGGATAGAAAAGCACTCATTTGCAAGTGAAAAGAAAATAAAACCTGAACTCTGATCTGTGTAAAAGGTCTGAAGAAAACCACTTATCACCTTGAGATAAGGTAAAGCTTGTCAGAATGAGCTGGAAGGGAAAAGAGCTAGAGAAATAGGCAGGCAAGCCAGGAGGCTGACAGCATGAATCTCCAAGTGAATTTGAATGAGGCCTGGGTAAAGACAGACACTGAGAAGCAGTGGAATGAAACCACTGAAGTGCAAAAGATAGGACAGGAAAATGTGTAAAGGAAAGCTTCAGGTGCCCATGGCACAAGTGACTTCAAGACTCTTGAATCAGGGCAGATAAGTCCCTGCTCATGCAACTACAGTTTACAGAAAAGCTGGAGACAGTTATCTGACGACTGCCTGAAGTGCTCCAGGAGACTAAAAGGAGCATTTGCAGAGGAGGGCCTACAACCAGGCAGGGGGCATGTCATGTCTGGGATTAAAAACTAGCAAAACAAAAACCACTCCTTGAAGTTGGGCTTTTTTTTTTAATGTTCAAAAGTATTGGATGAAATCATACAACCATGTCTACTTCCCTTTTCTAGGAAAGCTATTTAGTTACAGAAGTGTTTTTCTCATTTTCACTTCTAATTGACAGTGTCCTAGACTCTTTTCCTGGGTATTTATATTGTCATATTAGTGCATCTGGATATCCATTCAGTTTGCCTTGGGGAGGACTCGAGAATGGTTCTGTGAGTTCCCATACTGGATGTGGTTTTGCTTTGTCTGGGAAATACCAGAGGTTATCTTCTAACTCATGACATGAACTTCATGAGCACAGATTAGTTATGTTTAGGTCTCTGGTTCTCAACCCGGGCTATACAGTAGCATCACCTGGGGAGTATTTCACTGATGCCTTTGCCTCCTCCCTGATAAATTTTCCCTTTATTACTGTGGGGTGGTGCTGGGGTTTTGGCACTTTTGGAAAACTCGGCAAATGATTTAAATATGCATCCAGGGTCAAGAACCACTGTTTTGGGTATGGCAGGCACAATATCAAATAATAGCATAACATATTATTTGTAAGGAAGGAAAAGATTAAATGTTTCGACATAAACTATTCATACCATGCCAGTACTATAGTGTCAACAATGGGGAAATTCAAAGTAAATGGCGATAATAACAAGTGCTGGTCCTCAGAACCAGGGCTCATTAAGAGAGACGAGGATTTAACTGTTTTTCTTAGTTTTCACTGTGATAATTTTTATAAAGATTCATCTTTTCAAAATGATTAGCTAACTAAGGAAAGGGAAACTAAGATAGCCTCTTATTAATTAGCATCTTTCATTAGCAGTGGGGAAAAAAAGAATGAGTGATTGTTTCCTATCTAACAAATTGTATCTCCTATCAATGTGAAGTGTGATTTTTATTAGGCTGGTCCTGCAGAACTTCTTTAATTCTCATGAACATTATGCCAGTAATTTGCATAATTTGCCACCAGGGGGATGATGGTGCCTGGATTATGGCCTCATCATACAAGGGGGTGTGGGTGTGGGGGGATGTCAACAAACTATTCCTGTAAAGGACCAGACAGTAAATATTTGAGGCATTGTGGGCCACACACTGTGTTGCTACTACTCAACTCTGCCATTGCAGCCACAGATAATACGTAAACAAACTGATGTGACTGTGTTCCAATAACACTTTATTTACAAAAGCAAGTGGTAGGCCACATTTGTCCCATTGGCCATAGTTTGCCATTCCCTAGTATAAATAGGTAACCTCTTTTATACTGGAGAGCTAAATTCAAACATCAGTCATTATTTTTCCCATCAAAAATTGTAACTATCAAAATATAAAATATGGGGTTTAAATATCACAACAAAATACAGAACAACATTAAAGAAATGTGCAACTCCAGGAGCAACTCTTCTCAGTAACGTCTAGCCACTTTCACTGCTGCCCCATCTAGTTACCATTCTCTTTCCAGGCTCAAGGAGAAGTCAGATTTCTCAGTTACCTTAGAAGCTTTTAAAAGTCAGAAGTCCAGGCAAATACAGACACGGGCAGCAATGGTTTTCAGTTCCTAACGTTTGGGGCTTTAGAATTCTTGGCCTTTCCTTTTTTCTCTTTCCCTCTCTTTAACTGCCTACTTAACAGTTGCCACAGGGAAGATATTACATTTCCTTATTGCTCCCAGTAGTTTTGGAGCACCTCCTTTGACTTCCATTTATTTCTTCTGCCCTATGGCAAAACCATCGGAAAACAAAACAAGTATTGCATTGTGGAACCATGAGTTTGCATAAAAATCTTATAACCCTGTTTCCAATTCATGTTTTCCCTGGAACCTACCTGAATAGAGGCCCAGTGCCCTCCCCACCCTAAATTCATTGTGATGACAGAGGGATGGATTATGAAAATCCCAGACAAGTTTGATTAGAGGAGTCACTATATATGTGTTTATGATCTGTGCTTGATTCTTTGAATGGAGATCATAGAGATGAAGGGGTGGAACTCCTCATGGGAAGAACCTTTACCAAAATGGCCTACAGCCAAAGGGTAGAAATGATGCCAAAGTAGATGGAAAGAGCCTACGAGGGTAGCCCCTTTCCCTCATTTCCTGGAGCAGCAGGTGCCAAAAAGTAAAAAAAAACACATGTAAATGTTACCTAAATCATTCTTTCCAAAGGGTATGGATGTAACAGAGAGAGAACACACCAGCCAGCCAATGGGCCTAAAGTCACTTATGGAAAACTCGGATTAAGAATCAGAGCCTACGAGAGCAAAAAAAAACATCTTTGTGGATGAAACATCATAGTAGGCTGGTGCCCAAAATCAGAGGAAATAAGTCATGCACCAGCAAAAGACAGTGAATGTCAAGATAACTGAAGACAAAATGCCCACTCTACTTAAGCCTGGAAGCCACGTAAACATTGCCTCCTCCATTTCCAGAACTTAGCTGCCATTTTGGGGAGGAAGGACAGAAGACGCACAACTCCAAATTGGCTATAAAAATACTGAAATAACTCAGTTATTCTGAATGGCTAATATTAAATTTTTAACCACTAGTTGTAATAGAGGTTCAAGGTAAAAAATAACTTTGATTTTAGTAAATTATATGAGAATGTCACAATTTACACACTTAATATTTGTAACTATAAAATTTTCTCCTGCTACTAATGCCTGAAGAGGTTGGAGGGACCCAAGTTAGAAGGATCAGCATTCAAAATGAAGAAAACTGCCTCCTCTGTCAGTGTGATATATGTGTACTCCAGTGTGGTGATCCTGGCCTTAACACAATCATTCTCTACTTTTCTGCCCCCTTTCTTTCCTTAAGGATTTCTTGGTACGGCTCATGCAGCGAAGAAGGCTTTGGTACAGTCTTCATCATCCAATAAATACAGCAAGAGTTACAGAGACAGGCAAAGGTGGCTACGCACAGATGAAAAGAAGTATCTTGGAAAGGAATATGCTTAGGGCAGTGATGAGTCCTGTAAGGCTGCCCAGCCTGATGACAGTGGCACAGGACTGGCTTGCACTAAAGGGACTCTTGGTCACCCTAATCCTAAATCAGGAGCCACAAGTGTATAGTGAGACAATCTAGGGTGCCACATGCCTAAATCAATCATACAACAAACACTACTTCATCTATCAATGGACACTTAGATTGTTTCCATGTCTTGGCTATTGTGAATAATGCCTCAGTGAACATGGGGGTGCACATAGCTTTTTGAATCAGTGTTTTCTTTTTCTTCAGTTAAATACCCAAAAGTGCAATTGCTGAATCATATTGTAATTAGTTCTATTTTTAATTTTGGGGGGAAACTCCATGCTGTTTTCCATAGTGGCTGTACCAGTTTACAATCCCACCAATAGTGTACAAGGGATCTCTTTTCTCCACATCCTCTCCAATACTTGTTATTTCTTTTTTTTTTTTTGATAATAGCCATTCTAATAGGCATGAGCTGATATCTCATGGTTTTGATTCACATTTCCCTGATGACTAATGATATTCAGCATCTTTTCATGTGCCTGTTGGCCATATCTGTATATCTTCTTTGGAAAAACATTTTTTCAGATTCTCTGCTCATTTTATAATCAGACTGGGTTGTTGTTTTTTTTTTGCTATTCAGTTGTATGAGTCCTTTATATATTTTGTATATTAACTCCTTTTCATATATTTGATTTGCAGATATTTTCTCTTGCTCAGTAGCTTGCTTTTTCATTTCATTGATGGTTTCCTCTGCTATTCAAAAGCTCTTTAGTTTGATGTAGTCCCACTTATTTATTCTTGCTGTGTTGCTTTTGCTTTTGGTGTCAGATCTAAAAAAAAATCACCAAAACTGACATGAGGGAGCTTACCACCTATGTTTTCTTTCTAGGAGTTTTATGGTTTCAGGTCTTACATTCAAGTCTTTAATCCATTTTGAGGTAATTTTTGTGTGTGGTGTAACACAGTGGTCCAGTTTCATTCTTTTGCTGGTTTTCCAAGAATCATTTATTGAAGAGACTCTCCTTTCCCCACGGTATATTCTTGGCTCCTTTGCCATAAATTAATCTGCCATATATGCATGAGTTTATTTCTGGGCTCTTTTCTGTTCCGTTGATCTATGTCTGTTTTTATGCCAATGCCACACTGTTTTGATTATTATAGCTTTGTGATATAGTTTGAAATCAGGGCACAAGGTGCCTCCAGCTTTGTTCTTCTTTCTTAAGATTGCTTTGGCTATTCAGGGTCTCTTGTGATTCCATATAAATTCAAGTATTGTTTGTTCTATTTCTGTGAAAAGTGCCTTTGGAATTTTTATTGGGATTGCACTGAATATGTAGATGGCTTTCGTTAGTATGGACATATTAATAATAATAATTCTTCCAATCCATGAGCATGGAATATCTTTTCATTTATTTGTATCTTCTTCAATTTCCCTCAGCAATATCTTGATGGTCTTCAGTATACAGGCCTTTCACCTAAATGGTTAAATTTATTCCTAAGTGTTTTATTGTATTTGATGAAATTATAAATGGAATTGTTTCATAATTTCCCTTTCTGATAGTTCATTATTAGTGCATAGAAACATAAGAGATTTTTATATATTGATCTTGTATCCTGCAACTTTACTGAATTTGCTTATTAGTTCTAACAGTCTTGTGACAGGGTGTTTAGGGCTTTTTAAATACAGTATGTCATCTGCAACTTGTGACATTTTTACTTCTTCCTTTCCAATTTGAATGCCTTTTATTGCTTTTTTTGTGTCTAATTACCTGACTAGGACTTCCAATAGTATGTTGAATAAAAGTAATGAGAGTGGGCATCCTTGTCTTGTTCCTGGTCTTAGAGGAAAAACTTTTCACTGTTGAGTATATTGTTAGCTGTGGGCTTGTCATATATGGCCTTTATTATGTTGAGGTGCATTCCTTCTATACCCACTTTGTTGAGAGTGTTTATCGTAAATGGATATTGAATTTTATCAAATGCTTTTTCTACATCTATTGAGATGATTGTATGATTTTTATCTTTCATTTTGTTGAAGTGGTATATTACATTAATTGATTTGTGGATGCTGAGCTACCCTTGCATTCCTGGAATTACTGCCACTTGATCATGGTGTATGGTCCTTTTAATGTATTGTTGAATTTGGTTTTCTAATATTTTGTTGAGGATTTTTGCATCTATGTTCATCAGTGATTTGGGCCTATAATTATTTTTTCTTGTGGCATCGTTATCTGGTTTTCATAACAGGGCAATGCTGGCTTCATAAAATGAGTTTGGAAGTGTTTCTTCCTCTTCTATTTTTTTGGAAAAGTTTGAGAAGGATTGGTGTTATTTCTTCTTTAAATGTTTGGTAGAATGTTTGGGTTTTCTTTCTTGTCACTCCTGTACTATTATGTGCATAAGTTATTTTTAATGTACACTTTTTATAGATAGCTGCATCTGAAGAAATAATATCTATTGTCACAGTTTTGATATGCCGGTTATATTTTTCTACTTTCCTTTAAAATAAATACCCAACAATTAAAAATATCTATCCATGCATTTACCTGGAATCTTTACACATTAGGAAACATAACATTATGGCACAATTTGTACTTTAAGGTGTTTTGAGATGGAAAAACTCATGTCTCCCTTTATTCCCTACCCTTTTCTTCACTTTAGTTCTTCCTTCCCTATTTTCCAACTAACAAGGATATAAATCTAGTAAGGAAAAACTGTGTAGAATAGCTTAGATATATGGGACCAGGCTAATCCCTCACTTATGAAAAATTTCTTTGTGAAAAAAATTGTTAACTGTGATGGTTAATTTTATGTGTCAACTTGGCTGAGCCACAGTGCCCATATAAAATGTCAAACATTATTCTTGATTTTTTTAGTGACGTTGATTTTAGATGAAATTAACATTTAAATCATTGTACTCTAAGTAAAGCAAATTGCTTTCCATAATGTGGGTGGGCCTCATCCAATCAGTTGAAAGCATGAATAGAACAGAAGACTTACCTCCCCTAAGCAAGAGAAAACTCTACAGGAGACAGCCTTCAGACTTTAAGGGGCAACATTGGGTCCTTCTGGGTCTCCTGCTAGCCTCCAACATCAGATTTTGGACTTACCAAACCTCCACAATTACATGAGGCAATTTCCCTAAAAAAAATTTACAAACACACACACACACACACACACACACACACACACACACACACACACACACACACACCTGTTGGTTCTTTTTCTATGGAGGGCCCTAATACAGTTGATTTATGGAGAAAAGTTCATTAATTTTACATTATACCAGTCAGTTAATAAGTAAGCATTGCTTGAGGAACTACTTGTGCTTTGGATGATATAAAAAAAAATACATAAGATATAACACAGCCCCTGTCCTCTTTCTGTCACAGTGACAGGCCAGATTGTTGTGGTAATGAGAGGGGGCTAAATTGGGAAACTTGTATAAAACTGCAACTGAAGGCATTTTCTTGTAAGTTATATGAGTTGATCTGAAAACGTCTCCATTTGAATCAAAAAAAAAATCTCAGGAAAAGGCAGGTTACATGACATCAGTAAAATTTTCTAGGATTGTGGGCATCACACTTGTCTTTGCATATTCCAAATTACTTTGGGACTACAAAATGCATGGCTGCTGAAAAAGGGGCTCTAGGTCAAGAAATAGGTAAAAGGAAAACTCTGGAAGGAATTACATTCTGCAGTAACAGGTCTGGTTTTTATTCTCTGATCAAGAAAAATACAGGTGGCTTGCAGTTACTCTCTCTCGTTCTCATTCACATACACACCCACACAAGAGTGACAGAGAGAGAGAGTAAGGAGAAAAGCAGACAAGAATACTGGAGCTCAACTCAGATCCACAGATGCTGGGATGGTGGATAAGATCCCAGAGCTTTATACAAAAGTCTCAGTTACCTTGTTCAAACCAGGCCACAGAGTGGATGGGGGCTGTGCAGTCTCTAATGGGATGAACAGAAAAATATCTCTTGAAAGACACAGTGAGTCCGAACTTTAAACAGTGGCATAGCTGTGCACTCCAGAGAGAAAATGGCAGCCAACAAATCTATCCCACAAAGCGCAACTGGGATTTCTGAGACGGAGCTTAGAGCTGCCTCTGAGGCAAAGACAGCAGAGCACAAGCACAAACAGCGCCAAAAACCATAACCCTCTTGCACAAAAGCGAAGCAAAGGCATTTGTTTCATGTGGCAGGGTGGGGCTTCCAGGCCTGTGCTGGCCTTTCACCACGGTGATCAGAAACACGAGCTGCTGATATAAAGGTCAGCAGCGTGCAGAGCTTGTTTCTACCCTGGTGAGGAGAGTTTTCCCCGACTGAAAGCATCTAATTGGTTGCTGATGAGTCACATATGCTGAAGTCCACAGGCAGAAGCATCTGATTGGCTGTCACCCTGTCTCAGCATTCCCAGCTACCAGGTCTGTGATGAATGCTAAAGAGGGAGCAAAATCTATCATTTGGATCAATTAATATGACGAGAAGGGGCGAGGGGAGCTACCTCCTTCTACATACCTAACCTAATAGCTACTCCAGCTGCTTTGTCCTCACTGCTTGTTACAGAATGCCTTTATAAAAGTAGTTCAGATAGATAGGAAACTTTTGAATGCTATGTAAATGTCAACTGTTTTTATTGTTGTTTTTCTTCTGCTTACATCAGTGAGGTGAAGGTTAGAAGCAGCAAAAAAAATAGAGAAATAGTCGTGACGAAAAGCTCAAGGAGGACTCTCGCTAACAGAAAGGCTGGGGAATACAAGAGAAAGCCTCTGGGATCCAATTCTAATATTAGCATGGTTTTGGCACTTGTCTCAGAAACCTGCAAGAGTTATCCATAAGATAGATTTTCTTTCTCCTTCTCTCTACTCAAAGTGCTGTTTATTTCCACAAGGTCTTGAAGCTCGGGCTCTCAGACCACACAGTAGAATCTCTCATACATACATTGCATACCATATGTTTAATTGCTAGACCATAAGAAAGATAATTATCAGTGTATGGGGCTTTATATGCAATATTCATTTTGTCTTCACTCATGGCAACAGCACAAGTAAATACTATTATCCCTACTCATAAGATAAGAGACTGAAAGTCAGAATGTTAAGTAACTTGCACAAAGGTTGTGAGAAAGTGTGGGAGCCAGTGGGAACCTCAGAACCTGCCTACTGATGGTGGCAGCACGAGAAAGTGAAAATCCCCAATGGCCAGAGAGTCTAGCACTCTGAGTTCCCACTTACAGTCATTGAATGTGGACTTGTTTATCAAACACTTATCAACCTGAACCTTCTGTGTGCTAGAGCTATAAAAATAACTGAGATATAGATTTTGGCCTCAAGATGCTCAGTTCAGTGAGAAAAGGGCCAATATCATGTGGTAGGATGAAGAGAGGGGTATGCCATTGTAACAAGGAAGCCCAGAGGGGAAGTAGCCCACCAACTATGGAGTTCAAGGTTTTCAAACCGTTTAACCTTTATGGATTCCAGCTTCACCATTTTCACTTGACGTATTTGGCCCAGACAGAGATCCTTAACATAGCTTTTAATGTGTCCAAGGGTAGTTATCAGGGATACTTTGAGTCTTCTGAAAATATCTTTAAATTTGGTATATATATGTGCATTTTTAGATAAGAAAAGGATTAGGTTCCGAAAGTGTTCCTTGACCCACAAAAAGCTACAACCTCTGATGAAGCTTCTGTAATCTCTAGGAGTTCCCCCATCTCTAACAATCTAGGTATTTCACTAAGTATCAAGCCAGGAGAAGAGGAAATGAACGAATAAAATATTAATAACACTTTCTAGAAAATATAACTTATACAAAAGTGGTGCGTGGCTGCAATTACAATTTTTAACAATCTCAATGTCATTTTAGAAGCCTTCAAATAAAAAATCTCATGGCTACTGAGAGATCATAAAATCCAAAGGGTTTCTAATACAGAGAGGCTGTGCCACCGAGAAGTTTTCCTATAGAATTGCCAAAGGAGAACAAAACTGAAGGTCACACCTGGAACTTCAGAATCACTTTCTTATCTGCGAAAGATATTAAAGCCTTTTTATTTACTTTGGATAAGATAGTTAACCCTATGGAATCATTATGGGCAATAAACCGTTGAATCCAGATGAATTATCTCTGTGAAGTTTAAGAATGCACTTGGGGAGGTTAAAGAGCACCTGGCTGAAAATCCTTTTATAACTTCTAATCCCAACCTGTCGCATTCTCTATTTGGCAGTCATCCAGGTGTCACAGCTGGAGCCTCCTAACCCTGACCAACAGGCTCAGCCAAGCCAGCGCACTTGATAGCAGAAAGCAAAATGTTCTCAAGTCAGGGAAAATTAAGGATCCCAGATCATGAGTTTGTAAGCTCCCTGTTTTTCAACCTTGTGCCCCACTCTGAACGTGGATCAAAGTTCGAGAATCTTGGCTTCAGACTGTTCTTTAGTCAATAATTTCTGGTTTTGTCATTTTATGTGTAGGGCTCTGCTTTAGTTCCTGCTGGTTTTCTTAGCAAGATTATAAAATCCTCTGTTGATTCACCCTTTTCGTCCTTGAGACGGGTCTGTAAGGGAGACGCACTCTACTGCTGCTCTGTCTTTAAGACCACAGGCCAACAAAACAGCCTTCTTTCTTCAACTGGCCTTTAAGCCTTCTCCCTCATTTTGACCCCAGGCCCCTCTAATCTCACATCTTGGCTTCTCTTGGCTGTACCCTGATTGCTCTGCTTAGTATGTGGACCTTGGTTATTTCCTATGCAGCCCCTCCCTATACTGCCTGATCCCTCAGTCTGCCGCACAGGAAGTCAGATATGGTGTCTGGGCTGGAAATCTGGGACCACAGTACAGTACCAAACAGTGCATGATAAAATAATACATTATGAGAAAGGACCTGAATTTATCACATAGAGAAAGGTCAAACGCAAATTCAGGAAGTTTAGAGATCAGAATATCCATCTTAAACTATGAAGAGATGTGAAAGAGTATTCAGGGAAAGGATTATGCAGCATTAGAAATGCATAATGGTTAACAAATCATTACTGATTTATAAAAAGAAGTCCCAACTTGATAAGCGTGTGTTATTTTAATAAGTACAACGCAAGAAGCAAGATAAAAGCAAATTAAGGGACCTCATCTATTTCCCCTAAAAGCTTAATGCCATTCTACCCAAGAGATTAATATGTGATGACAATCATGTACACATTTACATAGCATTAAATAAATGGCTCGAGAGCAATTACAGGGTTGAAAACCAAGAATGATGGACAGAAATCACTGTCAGATGATGCAGAGAAATTGGATGTTGAAAAGACCATTATTTGTTGGCCACTATTCATCTGTTGGCTATATAATAACAGTATTGGTAACGTTCCACGCAGCTAAATATTTGCAGTTGGTAGGGGGGAGAGAGTGGTTTGTGCCTAGATTTGGTAAGAGTGACGCTTGAAAGTTGATATCCTCTATTTAATCTTTTTTGAATGAAAAGTAGAAGGAAGCATGGGTCCTCTGCAAAGGTGTGCTTGACTGGGATCAGTGCAGAGGGAAGGACTGGCCCATGAAGAATTAATAGTATTCATTAAAGAAAGGGGAAATTAGACAGTATTGAATATTCAGAAGCAGACTGGGAGAATAAATAACCAAGTCTGCCATTAATCATCTATGTGATCTTGGGCTATCTCTAGTCTCAGTTTCCCCATCTCTAGAAGGAGGTATTTGGTCACTATGCTTGGTAAGAACTGCCCACTTCAAAGAGCTTATTGTTAATGTAATTCTATAACATGCATGTTGAAGTCTGCTTAGTGATTGGTGTTCATTGTTGGATTGCTACCTCACCTACCATCAGGACAAAATTGTAATATTTATTTCATCTTTCATCTTTTCAATTCTCCACCTGTTTTTTTTCCATTTTAGTTACTACATTCCCACTCTAGCACCATTGCTTTATGTCTACTGGAAGATAAGTCACACTAAGGAACTATCAGACAAGCCACCCTTCACATATGCATTGATTTTTCCAAAGAAGATCAGGAAGAAAGGCAATGCATAATACCAGGAAGTAAGTGGTCAGTACAAGGAATTCAGGCATCAGAGACAAATGGTTGGAAGATGTTTTTGAGAGGGAAACTTCCAGAAGACCAGTCCACTACCAGAAATCCCTTTGCCTCTGTTTCTTCTACCTTCTATCTCAGATCTTGAATCATAGTGCCCTCCACTGATTCAGCAGTGGCCAATATTTGCATAGTCATAATAATGTAAACAGCAGTTTCTCTAAATATGCATACTTACTCCTGGGAGAATGAAGAAAAGCAGAGGTCTGGAAGAGAGCTGAAGCTTCATCTACTATGTAAAAAAAGTCAGTAGATGAAGTTTAAATTTCATCTACTGAATGATAAATTTCAACTTTCATGAATTAATTCAACAGAAATTTATGAAGTACCCATTATGTACTTGGCACTATTCCAGGCACCAGTGCTACCAGCAAGTGATACAGATGAAAATTTTGGCCCTCATGTAACTTACAAATGGGTATAGGAAAGAGATTAATGAAGAGAAATAAATAAAATACAGGGGGGATTAGGTAGTGATAAGTGAAGGAAATAAAGGTATGAAGCATTGCCTCAGTAAGTGCCGACTGCAATGTTAGCTAGAAAGAGTCTCCATGAGACAGTGAACTTTGGGTGAAGACCTCAAGGAGGTAGATAATGAGTCTTGCGTATAGTACCAGAAAGAGCATTCATTCCAGGCACAGGGAATAGTGCAAAGATTCTTAGGTGGAAGCATCATGGTGTATTCAGAAAGGCAGCTTGCCCGTTATTTTTTATGAACACCATACCTCATGTGTTTGAAGAATAGCAAGGAAGCCACTGCACTGTAGAAGAATGAGTAAAGGGGAGAAATGGGTATTGAGGCCAGAGAATTAAAGGGCCTTGTGTGATTTAGAAATATTAAAGTAAATACCAAAAGAAACGGTAAGAGGTCAATATCATCGCATCTAGGGAACAGAGTAGTTAGATGGTGCGATATAGTGAGTCATAAGAAATACGTATTTCGTCATTCACATGACCAAATATGTATTTCCCAGGTATATCTGGTCTTCACCCACAGTTCCTGAAAACACTGCTGTCTTAAAGGTAAAATGAGTGTCTAGTCATATTAATGAGAGACTTTTGGACCCCATCCAAGGGCAGGGCCTGGAGGCTGAAATAGCCAATGGCCAATAGTTACTCAATGATGACTATGCAGTGAAGCCCTCTCAAAACTCCTGAGAAGAGCTTATGGCTCTCTGCTCTCTGGGATCCTGCTGCTCAGTCAGAGAGAGCTTCTGCACTTGGGGAATCAGAACGCATCCACATGCCACCGAGCCAGGCCCCAAGCTTCATGAGCATAGAAGCTCCTTCATTTGAGACCTTGCCCTGTGTCTCTCTTCATCTGGCTGTTAACTTGTATCCTTTATAGTATCCTTTATTAAACTGGTAAACGTAAGTGTTTTCCTGAGTTCTGTGAGCCTATCTAGCAAATTAATCGAACCTAAGTTTGAGGTCGTGGAAACCTCCAAACTGTAGCCGGTAGGTCAGAAGCACATGTTACTGCCTGGGGCTTGTGACCAGTGTTTGCACTCAGGGGTGGAGGGCAGTCTTGTAGGAGGGAGCCCTTAACCTGGGGAATCCGATGCTGTCTTCAGGCAGATAGCATCAGAATTGAGTTGAGTTCTTGGACACCCTGCTGGTGCTCAAGAATTGCTTGGTGTTAGTATGTGTGGGAAGACCCCCTCCCACATAATTATACACATTGCAGCAGTCAGGTCTGGGAACCCAGATGGAGTTATACTATCATTGCTGTGTATAATATTGTTATATATATATGTAGGAAAACACACCCTTGCAGATGGGAAAAGGACAGCTGTTTTTTTGTTACAAGCTTTTCGGCATTAGCAAAATTGCTTAAATGTCTTATGAATATGAATAGAAATATTGAATAGAAATCATTTTCCCAGGGTATACCATTATGTGCAGGACCACAGTGTGGCAGAAAATAATTCTATAGGAGTTTAAGTTACAAATGATCCCTAAACCTGGGACTTGGAGGTATTCTTCTCTGAGCATATAGAAGTTTTACTGGGCCTTGCAGGGTGGCTATCATCTGGACAGATGGCAAAGAAATGGAGAATGTTGCCATGGGACTCCTAAGTACCTGGGATATCACGTGGCCCAGCTCCCTCATCTACCTGGCTGTGAGGACAAAGAGATTTAGAAGGGAATAAAAGAATTTGGAAGGTCTCCCAGCTGGTTACTGGTGCAGATGGACAGCAATCTCTGCCCTCTCTTCCTTGTTAATCGATTCTCTATCCCCTTCTCCACAAAGGCTTTTTTCACATCTCTATTCTCCTCAGATCCTTAACCTCATCACCTGCTCTCTTGGCAGCTGATCTTGTCCCTTACTTCCCAGAAAACACAGAGATCAGGCAGGAATGACATCACCTGACTATCAGTCCTACATTCCCTTTAGTCCTTTCCTGCTCCCATCCTCTTGCAATGGGAAATGTGTCTGTCCTATAGTTAAGGATCTGATCCCATCCTTCCCTGTGGCTCTTCTGGGAAGTTACTTCTGTGGCTGCTCTCTCTCAATTTCCTTTATGGAGCACTCTTCTTTAGTACATTTCTAATTGTTGATCTTTTCAGGGCAATACTTGGGCCTCTTCTTTTGTGGTGTTATTCTCCATGGGCAAGTTCACCCATTAACACAGCTTTGTCATTTCATAGTGATAATTCCTAACTACAGTTGTATTATTCTTAGACTTGTGCAGCCTACTACCAGCTAGATATCTGCATTTGCATGATCCACAGGCCCCTGGAGGGAGTCTAAGGAAATTATCATCAGCTGTCTTCCAAAACTGCTTCTCCTTCTTTGCTCCCTAATACAGTGGATGACACTACTGTCTATCTAATGGCTAAAGTCAGAAACTTGGAAATCATCTGACATTTCTTCCTCACCCTTCCATCCATTCAACCGACAAGCCCAGTCCCTTTCACTTCTCAGACATCTCTCACTGCCACCGCCACTCCCATCACCATCAAACTAATTCAGACTGCCATCTCTTCTCACCTGGCTCACAGCTGCAACCTCCCAAAAGATCTCTCAACCTTGCTTTTTGACCTCCTCTTTGTCTGTTAAGGTGAGGTTAGGGAAACAGAAGTAGCTCTATTCAGGCCAGGTATAGTTTCATGTAGGAAATGGTGGTCCATAACTATTGGAAGAACTTGGAAAGCAAAGCATAAGGAAGCTGACACCTAAAGACTCAGCCTGTAGCACGTTAAGTTACAGCTTACCAGGAAACTGCTGTGCAAGTCCCATTTTCCCCTGGGTCTTTACTGCAACTGCTTCAAGAGAATAATGTCTTTGCCTCCTCCTTGCCTTCAAAATTGTGCACAACTGGCTTTCATTAAAAAACTGTAATATAAAACAATAAGCAGGAGAGTACTCTGGGATGTGCAGTGATGAAGAAGAGAATTTAGAAGAAGTTATAGTGATATTATATTGTCTACAGATAATCCATCTCACCTTTCAATTCTGGTCTCTGAAATGCAGTCAGGCCTTTCTGGAAAACTATGTGATCATATCACTCTCCTGCTTAAAACTCTTCCATAGTTTCTCATTCCTTTTAGGGAACAAAGAGCAATGGCTCAATATTTTTCACAAGGCCCCTATATGATCTTGCTCCAGCTTATTTCCTCTAACTCATTTCTACATCTTAGCTACCTTTATAACCTCACAATTTAGTTTTGAATGAATGTTTGAATGGGGGAACCCTAAGTGAAAAGAGTTGTGTTACTGTGTAGAGAAAGGAACAATGTTTTGAAAAACATTTAAAACTAAACAGAAATATGGATTTGATGTAGTAGGAAGTAGGTTCTTAAGTAAAGGATGACTTTAATGGAAAGAGTGCCTTAAGAAATGTGGTCTTAGGGCACTAGAAAGTAAGGATAGGAATTGAAAGAGCCATGCAAGTAGGTCTTTACTACAATAAAAATGATACAAAGTAAGAGGAGGGACAGACAGTGGTGGTAGCCAAGGGAATGGAGAGCACATGAGAAACTTCAGAAACCTTTTCATGGCAGAATTAACTGGCTTTATTAATAGAAAATATGGAGAGGACAGAATAGACAGGTTTTTTTCTTTGTGTGCAAAGATACTAATATGACTGATTTGGTAAGTCTGAATTAAAGAGGAAAAATGACAGATACATTAGATTTGAGGAGTTGCTGGAAACAGATCTGAATATTCAGCTAAATAATACCCAAAAGTTAGCTGCTGATTAAGCTAAAATTATCCATTTGGTCTGAATTACCCATATAATTCTGCCATTTCATACCCTCACTTTGCCTACGTCAAAACAGCCTCGGAACTGGAAGTGCCTTATTTTACTCTTTGCCAATTCCAAAGCATCTTGTTAAGCAGAAAACATTCCCCAAAGAAGCAGAGTTAAAGTTCAGTGCTTTCTCTGCTCTTTTATGGAACATGAACTCTCGGCTCTTGGTGCTGTCAAAACCTACAAACTCACCTGTGTTTGTGTGACAGGACTTCCTTTTCTTGAGCTCTCTTTTCCATCTTTCAGAAAGACTCCCCCATATCAGTTAAGCAGAATCCACAGTTCAGAATAAAAGGCGTAAGCCTAGAAAATGGAGTTCCTAATTAACAGAGAAGTTATCTATTTTTTAAAGTAAGTGCTAATTTAATTTAAAATAACTTTAAGAAAGGATGTCTTGAACAGAGAAAATTCTCTGTAATGTGTCTATGAGATTGGATTAAATTTTATCTTTAAAAATAATGGAATCATCCTTTGCACTGTCTTACCTCAGGATTTTGTATCATTCTCACTCAGTACTGCAAAGAGATAGACATGCTTTTCTTCGCACATAACCCCCAGGATCCTACACAGTGTTGAGGCCTGCTCTTCCCTGAGAATAAGCATCTGCCTGAATTTCCGGGGAAGCTGGAGAAGGGAAAGGAGAGAAGGAGTCAACTTTCTCTCACAAATTGTTTCTGTGTGGCCTTTTGGATTCAGGAAAAGTGGGTAAAACCAGGACTTGCTCAGACCACCAGCCACTCATGAACAGGCTTTCTCCAGTCCATGGTGCCATCTGCACTCTCTGTATGGCTTGGGAGGGGAGCCCAAGGAGATGTCCTTGTACCACAGTGGTTATATTTTAGTTTAAGTCAGATGTTTGCTCTCACATAGTATCAGCTTAGGAAGGGAATTCATACCCATAAAGATACCTTCCTTCTTCCTGGATGACAGTGAAGCCGCTAATGATTGAAATACAAAACCTCCCTCCCATTATTCATTAGGGAGAGATTACTATTATTAAATATAGTAGTTAAAATGATAGCCTCTTATTTTATTGTTGTTATTATTTCAGCCCCACTATTAAGTTGCTGTATGAGCCATTTGCATGATTTTTAAACATATTGAGCTTTGGGTTGTCCTGTCATCTACACCCCCTATAGAAAAATGACTTACTATTTAGAGCTATGTGATAAATTAAGTTGCATAAAGCCACATGTCCATACTATTTCTTTATAGAATATACATGATAAATTTCCCTTATAAACATTGGAGGAGCTTAGATAGGAGATGAAGCCTAGGGGCTTGCCAATCCCATCAGTAAGTACATTGATGTTGGCAGACATAAGTATTTTTTTTTTAATGTGCATATCCCTAAAATACAGTTGAAGCTTCACCAAATTTCTAAAGCCTACGTTATATAAGCATAGAATTTTTTTTTTAAGAAACAAAAATATACTCTCTTTAGCCAATAGTAGAACCATAGACTTGTTTATTGCAATTCAGTTATGAATTCCCAAATGGTGTGACTGACCTAAGGTGACTTTTGAAAATAAATGATTTAAAACACCAAGCTTACCGTTGTATAACTGTCACTGTCACTCTATGTTTTGTGAAATTGTTCACATATTTCCTGCTTTCTTCCAAGAATTTAATACAGAACTTAAGAGAGTCTGTTCCCTAAGGCACGTGGTCTACACTAGCTCCCAGAGTTTCCCCAAAAGAATTAAACTCCCGTCT
Source organism: Smutsia gigantea (assembly GCA_032199065.1). NCBI lineage: Eukaryota > Metazoa > Chordata > Mammalia > Pholidota > Manidae > Smutsia > Smutsia gigantea. Next base: position 13,063 of record JAVSCE010001022.1, on the reverse strand, counting down.
CCCACAGTATTGGTTGCCTTGATAATGCACGCTGCGTTGGCTTTCTATCTTGCCATGTCTCCTTGGCTCACTTTTGCTCCTGGAGGAACTCAAAATAACACATAGTTATTGGCCTTAGGAAGGTCAGTCAACCAGTCAGTATCTCAGGTAATGAATTGCCGAATTTAACAGTTTCCTCCCAATTACAAAATTCTTTGATTTTGATTTTGATTTTTTCCCTTGGCTTCTCATCTGGGCTTCGAAAGAAGTATCTGAAATTTGAATGATTCCAATCGTGACTGATTTGTAGTTTTCTTAACACCTTCTAAAACTATAGAAAATAGGGGAGAGTTCCCACGTAGATAATGAAAATACTCAAAAGCAATTATAATGTGAAGTCACATATACATTCTTACCCAGCATATAGTTCCAGTTTTGAGTTTCTGCATTGTTTAATAGTAAAGTTAAACCTTAACAGAAATATATCATTATTCCAGATACACCTTGAAAAGCCCTTAAAGGCTGTTTTCAGAAAACAGGACAAATAGATTGCCTATATGACTACTCATATAAAGACAATATGTTGACTTTACTTTCTCATCCTTTAATTCGTATCCTTGCAACATGCCTGTGAGGGGGACAGGACAAGGCTGAGTAGCCCCAGTTGCCAGAGGAGAAAGCTGAAACTTAGAAATGTGAAGAGACCATTCAGGAACTTGAAACTTGATCTGTGCATTTTCTGCCATGTTCTGTTTCTTCCTATTACCAAACAGATCTGTTATATACTAAAAATGTCTGCATTCTCTTTGGTGGATTTTTTCTTCAGGCTTCCCGTTTTCTGGACTGTGGTAATAAGAAGAACATTGAAAAGCTATTTTGTGGAAAAGATCGCTTCCCATTTGGGAGGTGACCTGGAAATGGATGCCCCATTACAGATTCTTTTGGCACCTTCTGCATCATTTTACTACCCACAGTACCTCACGGCATTAGTATTTAAGCATATTATGCCAGATACTGGGCAACATACTCAGAGAAGAATGTGATAAATGGAGAGATTTCAGGCATGCAAAGAAGAATCCTATTTACCTCCGTTACCTCTCCTGCCTGCTAGTAGATTTCTGAAGTGTTCCTTCCCTTTAACTTAACAGTTTGACTTCTACTAAAATAAAAATATCCTTAATATATGTCACAGTGGAAGCTGTTTCCAATCATTTTCACTATGAATGATTTTAGGTCCTTTTCTAAAAACAGATCTGACAGAGGAAAGGGAAGCATCCCCCAACTGACCATCTTAAATGGAAAAAAAAATGTAAAGGAACAATGGGGACAGTGACAGAGGCAGAAGAGAATGTGGAACAGTGTCATGGCATATCCGACTTCACTATCTGTCGGAGTCCCAGACAAAGAGTCCCAAAATAAATCTACTGGCCATGTTGTCACGGGCAAATCACTGACACTCTTAATCAATGTTTTCCTGTTTATAAATGGTGGGTTAGGACTGCATGCTGTCCAGGTTCTTCTCTGTTTTATGAGCTTAGTACTGATTGATTCCATTTATTACATACATCCATGGATACGGTAACAAAGGTAAATGATAAAATCCAGTGAGCTTCTGTATTCCTGAATATTAGCTAGGAAACAGAAATAGTAATGAAATTTTGTGTTTGAGCATGTAATCCATAAAGTCTTCAAAATGAGAAATGAGGAAAGGCAGACTAGTGAGTAGCAGTTGGCATTATTCACGAGCAGTCTTGAGTACATGCTTATAGTGGACCTGGAGCAATTTGATGAGGTACAGAAACCTGGAAAGGTATGTCCTGTGTGTCACGCCTGGTTTCTCACTCGGCTGACCTGGAGGCAGCGGAAGGCTGAATGAGACACCTAGGGAAAGACACAGAAGGAAACCAGGTGTGGCTTTGTCCGCACTCAGGGCATACTCTCTGCTTCCTGTTTTTTAGTATGCCAGGCACTATGATCAGTGCTTAGATTTTCCTGGACTTGGAGCGTGGAACAAGGATTCAAGTGCTAGTAGTGTTTTTGGAAGGTTCAGGGAATGTTAGTAGAGAAGTAGGGAGATGGTATGAGTTAGGGAAGGCAGCAGCTAAAAGATGCATTGTAAAGCCATCTGCTACTGTGGGCGACAGGAGCTTAATCCCGTGAAGAAACCCTAGGAACCTGTATAAAGCATATGCGTCAGGTTTATCCCACCTCAGGGTTAAGGTTGCTGGGGTAATTATGGCACCACTCCTCCGGTCATTGACCACAGGCACTCCCGTGAGGTGTTAACTCCCCAGCATTTCTGGCCTACATGTGGGCAGGCAAAGTAAACTCTCATGGCCAGAGAAAGCAAAGCCACAGGCTAGAAATTAGATCCGCCAACATGGAAAGGGTAAAGGTGAGGGGATATGGACAGGGTAGCAGCAACATCACTTCATAAGAGTCATATCAATAAACCTTTACCAACCCTCTGAGGTAAATGCTATTTCTACCTCTGGTATACAGAGGTCAGACACTGTAAGTGTCTTATAAGGTCAGAGTTGAGATTGCAGTCAAGAATTTGTGGCAAAATAGACCATATTGTTAAACCCTGTACTTCTGCATGGTGCTAAAAGGGCGGCGTAGAGGAATGTGTCATCTCAGGGAAAACTTGACCTAAATGCCCCTTCTTCTGTGAGGTACTACCTGATTCTGTCATCATTTTTCCTGTATGTTGCCACAGAACTTTCTTTATAGCTGTATAAGAATGGTTATCACACCTCACTGGAATTGTTTATATTCACCCTTTTTACCTAAAAGAAAGTTTCTTGGGTGTAGAGAACATTGGTCTCTTCATTTTTGTATTCCCTCCAAGCAAAGAATTGACCATAGAAGACCCTCAGTTAACGTTAATAAAATGCCAATGCCTGGGCTTTATGGTAGAGACTGAAATTGACAGGAATTTATCAATCCCAGGCAGCCGATATTGATAGAGTTCCTACTATGTGCTAAGCAAGAAATGGATACAGAGATGAGAGTAGGAAAATGAATGCTGCTCAAAGGTACACAGTTATATGTGTCAGCTTGTTTATCTCTTTTCGAAATATTTCTACCCAGTCAACCCAGGTTTGATTAAATTTTTGTAACTCTTATGGATGTTGAGAAGAAGCAGTCTTTCTTTTTAATTTCATTTTGCTCATGTGTGATAAACACCACGAAACATGAAAATGATGAAATCTGTTTAATTTGTTTTATACAAGCTGGGGCTGTATATGAATACCTGGTTCTAAGATTCTACATTTTGTAACACTGTTTATTTCTGTTGTCAAAATGAATCTATTTCAACTATACCCTGAAATCTTACTTACAGTGTGTGGCCCATGCTTCTTTCAGTTGCTGATATACCTCATCAGGTACAGGCCAGGTGGGCAGTAATTTTCTACGTATTTCCACTGCACTGCAAGAAGCAATTAATTTGCAGGCACATATTGCTTTAATTTCAGTTAGTCCAATCATTTTTCAGTACAGTGGCAGGGTCCTCCTGCCGGGGGCTATAATTTCACAAGAGCAGAACTCTTGAAAATGTGTGGGAGAGATTAGTGGGTGTGCCTGAAATGCTTTCTTTCTCACTTTGCACTGTACAAAGCCTCAGGGAGAAGCTTTAGGAGGTGGTTTCATTTGCAGACACTGATTGGTTTTGGATGAACTCTGGAGAAAAACTCAAATTTTCCTTGGCGTTTCATCACCGGAACTGGGAAGGGGTCTTATGTGCCTGAGATGATGTTGTGAAGAGGTGCAGTCCCCACCCGGAAGCACTTGTCTCTCAAGCTTTCTTCCTTCCTTCTTTTTTTCTTGAAGGAATATTGATTCGCAGTTTGAGTTGGGGTTACAAATGAAAAGAGAAAGTTTACTCCATGCCAGTGAGAACCTCTAATCCAGAGCAGGAGGAAAGCAGGGAGTCAGTAACTGTCCCAGGAAAACAAACAGCCAAATGCATATGCTGAGGACAAACTGCCCAGGACTGGCCTGCAACCCTAAGGGCTTTATGCAGCTGGCTGCATTAGACACAGCGGCAGATGCCAGCAGAAGGCCACTGTGTAATGACACCCGCTAAAATCGTAAGTGGGATGTCAGAGTCCATAGCATATTTCTGCTATATGGCTTATAGAAAAGGACACATTCCAAATACAGAATGACCCAGAGTCCAAGTTATCATGTGAGAAACAAATACCTCATTTGCCTCATCCTTTTTGGCAGGGTGATTGCCAGGGAAACTGGGAGAAGGGACAATGAAGAAAATTTCCACATCCCAGTACTCATTCATCAAAAATGTGGTGCCTACTATGTGATATTCCAGTGTTTTTCACTGTTTAAAACTCACAGTCAAACCCATTAGTGAGTCATGAAAATGAAATCAGTTTTGTAGATAGCAACTGGATTTTTAATGACAGAAAAGAAAAAAAGAAAGACAAGAATGAAAATGCAACAGATTGCAATTCACACAATGAGGATATTATATCATGAGACTTGCCCCAGTTATGTATGTATAGGTGTGTGTGGATTCATAGATATGTGAATATATGTTTATGTGTATATATTCATTTATATGTAGGTTCATATTTGTTATATGTGTGACATGAATGAATGGACTAAAACATGATATAAATGCATTTTCCTTATTACGGATTATCATCAAATGGTTTGAAAGCCATTGTGCTAGATTCTAAGATAGAGACAAATAAACGTAACCCACACATATCCCTGCCCTTCACCACCTTACAATATAATTAGAAGTAAGTTACACGGAGGAAAAGGAAACAAGTACTTGTTTTATTCATCCGTCACCACCATCAAGGTGCATAGGTTATCCCATCGAGTTCTCATGACAATCTCAGGCATAGGGTTATCACTGTCGTCATCTTTACAGGGTTGATATTCATAATCTGGTCTGATGGTTAACACCACCACTTCCCCTATGTCCTACTGACTTCCATAAAGGTAGAAAATAAGTACAAAATAGATAACATGAACAGGGAGAAACTTGGAATTTTAAGGAAGGAAGGTAGGGGAGAGTTTCCTGGAGGAGGTAGGACTGGGATTTCATTTTTACCTGAAGTTAGGAGAGGAAAGGAAGTAGGAATGAATTCCAAACAGTGACTAAAGTATGAGTGAACTGTTAGTGTAGGGGATGAGCATGGAGTGAGTGCTTAGGACCCAGGAAAGTAGACAGGTCTGGCTGGGGTGGGGGGGCGGGGGCTGTGTTTGAACAATAAAGAGAGAAACACCTGGATACAAATGGGCCTTGTGAGAGGTCAGTCAGGTACCATGTGCCAGGCAGTGTGCTAAGAGATTTTTATACAGTGTTTTGTTTAATTAATTCAACTTCATTTCATTAATACAGTATTTTATTTCATACTCACATCAACTCTCAGTGGTGGATATTGTGATGCTCATTCTAAAGAGGAGTAAATGAGACTTGAAGAGGTCCTATAAATTGTCCAAGATGTTAGTATGGTTCTAGATTCAAATACCTGAGTCTAAAGCCTATGTTGCTAGCCACTCTGCCATACATTGGAGGTGATTCACAGATGCAGCAGCAAATTTGCTTTTTGCTCATACCCACAACCTAACACCTCCTGTCCTGTGTTCATTCAAAACATAGGCAGAATCTGATCACTTCTCACTACCTCCCTGTCCAAGCTACTATATCTCAGAACTAATACAAGTGTCCCCCAGCTATACTCCCTGAGACTTCCTTTATCTCCCTTCAGCGTAATCTCAAACTCAAAGCCAGAATGATCCTATTAAAACACAAACAGCTGAAGTAGCTCACCACTCAAAAGCCTCCAGTGACTTCCATCTTAGATAAAAGCAAAAATCTACACAGCCCTACCCGGTCTTCCCTGCCAGCCATATGACCTCACCTCCCACTTCTTTCTCATTCACCTTGAGTTGCACTGACTCCCCTCAGTTCCTCAAGACATAGTCTTGCCTGGGAAGCTTTGCAGTTGCTTTTATTTTCCTGGAATGCTCTTTCCCAATATGTACATAGGACTCACTCTTTAATTGTCTTCATATCCTTACTCAAACATCCCGTTCTCAATCAGACTTTCCCAGAAATTCTGTCTGAAATTATGATAGCTCCAACACAGTGACCTTTTCTGTCCCTTATTGCTGCTTTTTTTTCTTCCTTAGCACATGTCATTCATCAACACACTATGTATCTTGCTCTCCTAGGTGTTTTTTGTCTGTCTCCACAGGTGGACATAACCTACATGAGGACAGGGATGTTCTGGCCTCTTGTGGTCATTACCACCTCCACAGTACCTGTAAGAACATCTAACATATTTTAGGCCCATAGCAAATGTTTGTGGAGTGAATGGGTAAAACGCAGGCAATCTGATTACAGAGACAACCTTCTTAACTGTTACGCTGAACTGCCTCAGAAATTCAAGAATGTTTCGGGAATGGATAAGTTGGTAATACATTTATCCAATATTAATTTTTTAAATTACTGTATCATTGATATACACTCTTATGAAGGTTTCATATGAAAAACGTTGTGGTTACTACATTTACCCATATTATCAAGTCCCCCCTATACCCCACTGAAGTCACTGTTCATCACTATAGTAAGATGCCACAGTCACTATTTGCCTTCCCTGTGCTACACTGTCTTCCCCATAATCCCCTCCACACCATGTGTGCCAATCATAATACCCCTCAATCCCCTTCTCCCACCCTCCCCACCCGCTCTCCCCCACCCCTCCCTTTGGTAACCACTAGTCCCTTCTTGGACTCTGTGAGTCTGCTGCTGTTTTGTTCCTTCAGTTTTACTTCGTTGTTATACTCCACAAAGGAGGGAAATCATTTGGCACTTGTCGTTCTCCACCTGGCTTATTTCACTAAGCATCATATTCTCCAGCTCCATCCATGTTGTTGCAAATGGTAGGATTTGTTTCTTTCCTATGGCTGAATAGTATTCCATTGTGTATATGTACCACCTCTTCTTTATCCATTCATCTACTGATGGACACTGAAGTTGCTTCCATATCTTGGCTATTGTAAATAGTGCTGTGATAAACACAGGGGTGCATATGTCTTTTTGAATCTGAGAAGTTGTATTCTTTGGGTAAATTCCAAGGAGTGGGATTCCCAGGTCAAATGGTATTTCTATTTTTAGTTTTTTGAGGAGCCTCCATACTGCTTTCCACAATAGTTGAACTAGTTTACATTCCCACCAGCAGTGTAGGAGGGTTCCCCTTTCTCCACATCCTTGCCAGTATTTGTTGTTCCTAGTCTTTTCTATGCTGGCCATCCTAACTAGTGTGAGGTGATATCTCACTGTGGTTTTAATTTACATTTCCCTGATAATTAGCGATGTGGAGCATCTTTTCATGTGCCTGTTGGCCATCTGAATTTCTTCTTTGGAGAAGTGTCTGTTCATATCCTCTGTCCATTTTTTAATAGGGCTGTTTGCTTTTTGGGTGTTGAGGCATGTGAGCTCTTTATATATTTTGGATGTTAACCCCTTGTTGGATATGTCATTTACAGATATGTTCTCCCGTACTGTAGGATGCCTTTTTGGTCTGTTGACGGTGTCCATTGCTGTACAGAAAATTTTTAGCTTGATGGAGTCCCATTTGTTCATTTTTGCTTTTGTTTCCCTTGCCTGAGGAGATGCATTCAGGAAAAAGTTGCTCCTGTTTATATTCAAGAGATTTTTGCCTGTGTTTTCTCTAAGAGTTTTATGATTTCATCACTTACATTCAGGTCTTTGATCCATTTTGAGTTTACTTTTGTCTGTGGAGTTAAGACAATAATCCAGTTTCATTCTCTTACATGTAGCTGTCCAGTTTTGCCAGTAACAGTTGTTGAAGAGGCTGTCATTTCCCCATTGCATATCCATGGCTCGTTTATCATATATTAATTGACCATATATGGTTGGGTTTATATCTGGGCTCTCTATTCTGATCCATTGGTCTATGGGTCTGTTGTTGTGGCAGTACCAAATTGTCTTGATTACTGTGGCTTTGTAGTAGAGCTTGAAGTCGGGGAGCATAATCCCCTCAGCTTTATTCTTCCCCCTCAGTATTGCTTTCGCTATTCAGGGTATTTTGTGATTCCATATGAATTTTAGAAATATTTGCTCTAGTTCATTGAAGAATGCTGTTGATATTTTGATTGGGATTGCATTGAATCTGCAGATTGCTTTAGGCAGGATGGCCATTTTGACAATATTAATTTTTCCTACCAAAGAGCATGGGATGAATTTCTATTTATTAGGGTCCTCTTTAATTTCTCCTAAGAGTGTCTTGTAGTGTTCAGGGTATAAGTCTTTCACTTCCTTGGTTAGGTTTATTCCTAGGTATTTTATTCTTTCTTCATGCAATTGTGAATGGAATTGTTTTCCTGATTTCTCTTTCTGCTAGTTCATCATTAGTGTATAGGAATGAAACAGATTTCTCAATATTAATTTTGTATCCTGCAATGTTGCTGAATTCAGTTATTACTTCTAGTAGTTTTGGAGTGGATTCTTTAGGGTTTTTTATGTACACTATCATGTCATCTGCAAACAGGGACGGTTTGACTTCTTCCTTACCAATCTGGATGCCTTTTATTTCTTTGTGTTGTCTGATTGCCATGGCTAGGACCTCCAGAACTATGTTGAATAAAAGTGGGGAGAGTGGGCATCCTTGTCTTGTTCCCAGTCTTAAAGGGCAAGCTTTCAGCTTCTCACTGTTAAATATGATGTTGGCTGTGGGTTCGTCATATATGGCCTTTATTATGTTGAGGTACTTGCCCTCTATACCCATTTTCTGCAAATTTTTATCATGAATGGATGTTGAATTTAGTCAGATGCTTTTTCAGTATCTATGGAAATGATCATGTGATTTTTGTCAATCTTTTTGTTTATGTGGTGGATGATGTTGATGGATTTTCAAATATTGTACTATCCTTGCATCCCTGGAATAAATCCTACTTGATCATGATGGATGATCTTTTGGATGGATTTTTGAATTCAGTTTGCTAATATTTTGTTGAGGATTTTTGCATCTATGTTCATCAGGGATATTGGTCTGTAATTTTCTTTATTTATGGTGTCTTTGCCTGGGTTTGCTATTAGAGTGATGCTGGCCTCATAGAATGAGTTTGGAAGTATTCCCTCCTCTTCTACTTTTTGGAAAACTTTAAGGAGTATGGGTGTTAGGTCTTCACTAAATGTTTGATAAAATTCAGTGGTGAAACCATCTGGTACAGGTGTTTTGTTCATAGGTATTTTTTTGATTACCAATTCAATTTTGTTGCTGGTAATTGGTCTGTTCAGATTTTCTTTTTCTCCCTGGGTCAGCCTTGGCAAGTTATATTTTTCTAGAAAGTTGTCCACTTCTTCTAGGTTGTCCAACTTATTGCCATATAACTTTTCATAGTATTCTCTAATAATTTTTAGTATTTCTGTTGTGTGTGTAGTGATTTTTCCTTTCTCATTTATGGTTCTGTTTATGTGTATAGATTCACTTTTTTTTTTTTGAGAAGTCTGGCTAGGAGTTTATCTATTTTGTTTATTATCTTGAAGAACCAGCTCCTGCTTTCATTGATTCTTTCTATTGTTTTATTTTTCTCAAGTTTATTTGTTTCTGCTTTAATCTTTATTATGTCCCTCCTTCTACTGACTTTGGGCCTCATTTGTTCTTCTTTTTCTAGTTTCGTTAATTGGTTTAGACTGTTCATATGGGATTGTTCTTCTTTCCTGAGGTAAGCCTGTATTGCAATATACTTCCCTCTCAGCACAGGCTTCACTATGTCCCACAGATTTTGCAGTGTTGAATCATTGTTGTATTTGTCTCCATATATTGCTTGATCTGTTTTTATTTGGTCATTGATCCACTGATTACTTTGGTGCAAGATGTTAGGCCTCCATGTGTTTGTGATCTTTTATGGATTTTTTGTGTAATTTATTTCTAGTTTCATATTTTTGTGGTCTGAGAAGCTGGTTGGAATAATTTCAGTCTTTTTGAATTTACTGAGACTCTCTTTGTTGCCTCGTATATAATCTATTCTTGAAAATGTTCCATGTGCACTAGAGAAGAATGTGTATCCTGCTGCGTTTGGGTGTAGAGTCCTGTAGATGTCTGTTAGGTCCATCTGTTCTAATGTGTTTTTCAGTGCCTCTGTGTCCTTACTTATTTTCTGTGTGGCTGATCTGTCCTTTAGAGTGAGTGGTGTGTTGAAGTCTCCTAAAATGAATGCATTGCATTCTATTTCTCCCTTTAATTCTGTTAGTATTTGTTTCGCATATGTTGGTGCTTCTATGTTGGGTGCATAGATATTTATAATGGTTATGTCATCTTGTTGTACTGACCCCTTTATCATTATGTAATGTCCTTATTTGTCTCTTGTGATTTTGTTTTGAAGTCTATTTTGTCTGATACAAGTACTGCAACTCCTGCTTTTTTCTCCCTATTAGTTGCATGAAATATCTTTTTTCCATCCCTTCACTTTCAGTCTGTGTATGTCTTTGGGTTTGAAGTGAGTGTCTTGTAGGCAGCATATAGATGGGTCTTGTTTTTCTATCCATTCAGTGACTTTATGTCTTTTGATTGCTGCATTCAGACCATTTGTACTTAGGGTGATTATTGATAGGTACATACTTATTGCCATTGCAGGCTTTAGATTTGTGGTTACCAGAGGTTCAAATGCAGCTTCCTTACTATCTAACAGTCTAATTTAACTCACTTAATTTATTACAAACACAGTCTAAAGGTTCTTGTTTTTTCCCTCCTTTTTCTTCCTCCTCCATTCTTTATATATTGGATATCGTACTCTGTACTCTTTGTCTGTGCCTGGACTGACTTTGGTGGTAGTTGATTTGATTTTGCATCTGCTTAATAATTCATTGTTTTACTTTCTTTACTGTGGTTTTATTTCCTTTGGTGACAGCTATTTAGCCTTAGGAACACTTCCATTTATTGTAGTCCCACCAAAATACACTGTAGAGATGGCTTGTGGGAGGTAAATTCTCTCAGATTTTACTTATCTAGAAATTGTTTAATCACTCCTTCAAATTTAAATGATAATCTTGCTGGGTAGAGTATTCTTGGTTCGAGGCCCTTCTGTTTCTTTTGTATTAAATATATCATGCCACTCCCTTCTTGCCTGTAAGGATTCTGTTGGGAAATATGATGATAGCCTGATGGGTTTTCCTTTGATGTGATCTTTTTTCTCTCTCTGGCTGCTTTTAAAAGTCTGTCTTTATCCTTGATCTTTGACATTTTAATTATTATATGTTGGTGTTGTCTTCTTGAATTCCTTGACTTGGGAGACCTGTGCACCTCCATGGCCTGAGAGACTATCTCCTTCCCAGATTGGGGAAGTTTAAGCAATTACCTCTTTAAAGACAATTTCTTTCCCTTTTTCTGTCTCTTCTTCTTCTTGTACCCCTATAATGTGAATATTGTTCTGTTTGAGTTGGTCACACGGTTCTCTCAGTATTCTTTCATTCCTAGAGATCCTTTTTTCTCTAGGTGCCTCAGCTTCTTTGTATTCCTGTTCTCTATTTCATTTACTATCCCTCTACTTCATCTAATCTGCTTTTAAATCCCTCCACTGTATGTTTCATTTCAGATACTGTGTTCTTCTGTGTTTGTATCTCTTTCTTGAATTCCTCTGAGTTTTTGAATAGTTTTTTGTGGCTCCATGAGCATGTTTATGATTTTTATTTGGAAATCTCTTTCAGGAAGATTGATGAGTTCAGCTTCACTTGGTCCTCTTTCTGGTGTTTGAGGGATTTTGGTTTGAACCCGGTTCCTTTGACAGTTCATATTTGTTAATGGCGCCCTCTAGTGCCCAGAAGCTCTACTCTCTGGATCTCCTCAGCCCCTGAAGTGATGGTGGGGGTCTCAGGCAAGTGGCATTGGTACCCACAGGGAGGAAAGAGCTCTTTCTGCTTCCCAGCTGCAGTGCCTGCCTCCACTGCCAGGGCCAGTCTGCCAAGTGTGCAGGGAAGAGCTTCTATGCTTTGCACTTGTGGCTGCCATAGGCGGGACTGCCCTGTCACTGGTTTGGCACAATTGCAGGGTCAGCCAGTTTGAGAGGTGGTGCCAGCTAGGACCAAGGCACAGCAGGCTACCTATCGTGGTGGGGGCCTCGTAGCTTAATTGCCAGCCAGGAGGATCAACCGTCTGAAGCTCCTGAAAGTTCCAAACGTGCTGGGCTGAGTGCACCCAGAAAATTTTGTCCACCTGCCCTTTCCCCTGAGCAGCAAGTTCTGTGCAATCCTTGCCCCTTTACCAGTGCTCTCACTGTTAGGAAATCTGTCAGATTGCCTGCCTTTCTTTTGTCCCAGAGTGGCCAATTGTGGATACCTATTTTCCACAAGCAGCTGGAATCTCAGTCTCTCCATGTATTCTGCCTGTGTTAGCTTTCCAACCCCACCAATCTTCAGAGCACCATGTAATGAAGGTCCATGCTCCCAGAGCAAATCTCCAGGGTTGGGTGTTCTGCAGTCCTAGGCCTCCATGTCCTCCCCACTCTTTCTCTTCTTCTCTGCTTTGAGCTGGGGTTGAGGAAGGGCTTGGGTCCCTCAGGATCACAGATTTGGTTTTTTACCCTTTTCCTTGAGGTCTGCTGTTTTCCCCAGGTGTAGGCTTTCTGCTGCACCTTCTTTCCTGTTGCTCTTTTAGAATTAGATGTATGTGCTATATGTGCATATTATATGTGGTTTTGGTAGGGGGTTTCTGTCTCACCTCTCACCCTGCCATCTTTAAGCCTATCTCCAATATTGATTTTTTGTCAAGTCTAACCAAGATTCAACTATTTCTAGGTAACTTAAAATATTCAGTGCAGATAAACTACATTATCTATGGCATGGTGTATTTTTTATTGGTAGTAAAATTTCCCCTTTGGAGTTCTTAACAAATGTCCCATTATCTGGTTTATCTAGTATCACTGAAAATTTCTCAAAACAATTTTATTTCTCCATATGCAGTAAATGAACTGCTATAGATTATATGTGTAATAGATGAGTTAAACATAGGATTTTAATTAGAACATGCAGTTCAGTTTTTATTTCATGATTTGTCTTTTCTTTTGAGTGTCCTATAGTGTC
>JAVSCE010001021.1:0-100950 GCA_032199065.1 Smutsia gigantea | reverse complement strand
GTGCTGGGAAAATATCACCGAATGTTAGATGCAAATAGAGCCTAAGATCTTCCTCTGCAGCTTCATGGCACATGGACTAGAAAACAAGACACAAGCCAGAGTAGGATCATAAGAAGCCACCTGGATAGTCTCAGATCCGAATTCTCTGTTCTTTCAGTTCTCAAGGAAAGAAAGTTTGTTTCTCATTAGGAAATGATGCCGGCAACTCAGCATAGGAGCTATTACCCAGGGAATAAGAGCAGGAAACAGAGGATCCAGAAAGCAAAGATGGCAAACTACTGACCCAAAGGCTGAGGAGAGCCTGTCCACATGTTTTTCCTTTCCTGGACTGAAAAGGGATTTTTGTTTCAAATTTTGAATTAGTTCCAAACAACCTAATTTTTGCTATTAGGAGATTTCACACAAAAGCCTTGATTTCCAGTTCCTCTTGAAAAATTAGAATTGCTGGCAACACTGGGCTAACATGTCTGCATGATAATAGAGGCTGGAACAGAGTAGTGACTGCTGCTTTTACACCAATTGCCACAGTCCCCACCACTCCCTGTCATATCCCTGTTGTTACCCTCAGGCCTATTTTACTCATTCAGATGACCTGTCTAGCCCCTAGAGCATCTGAGCTTAAACCATGGTGTGTAGTGATAACTGTTTGAAAACCGTCTCTCTAGGGAGAAAAATAATCCTCATTTGTAGCAATTTCCCATTTCTGTTACATAAATATTCCCAAGATGGCCAACTTCAAACTACCAAAATGTTGTCACTTAATGTGGAGTTGGTCAGAGATATGAACAATTGCCTCTCACAAGCTGGTGAGAGCTGGCTCCTGAACACCACTGGCTTGAATCCACTCAAAAAACCTTCAGCAAGTAAATGGGATGGTCAGGGACATGAGCCAGGAGATCTTATTCACAGACTGAGAGTCAAAAATCAACCCAGGAAGAGTCAGATTCAACACCTGACAGAGAACCCATCATTAAGACACTACTTTCTTATTCCCTACCTCTTTTTTAAAATCCCACAAGCCAATTATGCAGCTTTTGGGCCTGGGTAATGTGGGAGGTGTGGGCTGATGAAGGGTTGGCACTAGCTTGCTGAGGTCAGATGAGAAAGTACAGACCCCTGACAGTTCTGCTCAGTCTGTCCTGTCAACTGACTACTGGACTCCTTTTCTCCTTATGAGAAGGAGACTAACCGAGGGGACCAGGGAAAGCAGTAAACTGCCTATTTAGAAGCCAAATTGGAAGAGAAATAGAAATAGGCTGTGAATTTCATCCAGAAATCTCTCCTCACACTGAGAACTGTGGGCCTGCTGACCTTGTGCAGATGGCAAAGGCCACAGGCAGGGACATCACCTTCTGCCATCCCAGAATGAAAAATGACTGAGTGGGCACAGAATAGTACCCTAGAAGGTCAAAATTCTAAGGTACCTTACAGACAATGAGTCCAAATATGAGTCACTTACAGAGGGAGAAACTGAGGCCCAGGTAGTGTGGGTGTCAATGGTTCTGCTGGATCTGGAAGCCAAGTTTTCTGACAGCCAGCCTGGGGCTTTTCCTTCTGCCCCATACTGCCTCTCAAGGAGTTAAAAAGTGAAAGATTCAGTCCACCAACTAGTTGTACTGCCAAACCAGCAACATGAATAATATTTTTTGACTGAATCAACTGTCTGTTTAGGCATCATGTAGACACAGTCAAACACTCATCTCCAGTTTTCTCTGTGTTTGGATGATTTTAAAACCTAGCAGGCAATCTGCACGTCCAGGGAGTATTGCCAAGAAAATCTGAAAATCTAAACAGCCAATCTCACATTGGCCCTCTAACCAAGTGTCCAAGTCTTTTCCAAGAGGGGAAATCAGTCTTTTCCCCTCTTCACGTTAGAGAAAATATGGTGTTCTTGCAGCAAGAGAAGCAGCCTCAGAACCTCGACTGGTCCTTGAACAGAGAATTAGGACTCTTGGCTCTAGTTCTGTCTCTCCCTTGGATGGGTCTCGTGTCAACCTCCTGCATTTCGTGGGCCTCAGCTGCCCCGTTTGTAAAATGCAAGAGTCTCTCAGATTGTGTTAAGCTCTAGCAGTCTTTGATTGTAAAATCATATTCCAGGTACCTGCTCCCTCAGCCTATTGGCCCCTTCTAGACTGTGTTTCTCTGGCTACAGGGCATTCTAGAACCAAAGTACCAGAAACATTGCTGAACCTCTGAAAGCCTGCAAGAGTAGGGGGTTGGGATTCTTCTCCACAGCAGCAATTTACACAGGGGGCCTCAAATGTCTATTCTTATTAGACCCCTCCTCTTGCTGCCTTTAAATTTTCCTGGTAACCTCTCAGTCATAAAAACTGACTGTAATCGAAAAAAAAAAAATCTCCAAGAGTCGTATCTTTAAAAATAAAAGGCCTAAACCCAAACGAACCTTTTACTAGATTATGGGCTCCAGAGCTTACTCCTCAAGGGACTCTTATGAAATCAGAGACAAAAACTTGAGAACAATCAGACAAAGAGAAATGTCAAACTAAGCTTTGGGTTTATTTAATTTTATTGTTTTCAAATCCACCATGAGTTGGGGGAGGGCATAAAGAACACAGAGAAACCCACTCCCAGCTACAAAGTCCATGTGCTCAGCCATGTTTTTCTGTCACTTAGAGTTCAGCTTTCCCCAATATTAATGGAACTTAAGCCAAACAAGCGTTTCTTTTATGCTTTCTCCCCCCTGCTCCCTGCTTGCTAAGTCCTGTGCAAACTTGCAGCAGTTTCCAAGCACACGGCTGTGAAATTATCAGGGCTGGACTGATGCCAGTACAAACCAATTTATTGGGGTCCTGAAATTAACTAAAACCTAGAAAGCTTGATTAATTGTGGCACGGCACAGCAAGAAGCATTCAGGGGGGAGGCCATCAGGCCAGAGCACATGCGGGGACTCTATCGTGCCTCTCGCTTCAAGCTGCATATGAAGAAGAGTTCCTTCCGTGGACAGACCTATGCTGTTTTTATAGTTATTCATACCTAACAAAAATGTCCTTTCCAAGTCCAGCAGGGAAAATGGTAGTTAGTGGGTCTTAGCTACTTATGTAATCAGCCAATCCCATAATAGTAGTCCTTGGGATTAATTTAATTTAATTTATCATCTTCAGGCAGCCCATTTGACAAGCTTGACTGTTTTCAAAATAACATGGGCTAAATATGCCTTTGGAGAGGCATTGTTGAGACCTTGAGCTTCTGCAGTTCCTTGGAAGACCTCACTACGTGAGAGAGTAACTAGAAGGCAAGTCATCAGGGTTAAAAAAAATACTGGTGTTCCCCACAGACCAGCGCCTTTCCCTTCAGTTCTTATTCAAAACAAAACTAGATCAGTCCATTGCAAAACAAGGCACCTCATCTAAAAGCATTAAGTACAAGGTCTAAAGCCTCCTTGCCTAAAGGTGTTTGCCAGTCAAACCCCTGGAGGCTAGGAGGTGGGAGCAAAGAGACATCTCAGCCCCAGGGGACGATGCATCACTGTAAATTGCTCACTTGTCAGCAAATAGAGGTTTGAAGCTTCTGCCCAGGTGTGTTAGAACCCTGGAATGGGCCCAGATGCCTAACATGTGAGCTTCTAGAGTACCAGGCCCAGCTCTGGCTTCTGGATGATTCCTTTTGTCAGCCCCAGGCCGAAAGCTGTGTCTGAATATATCCAGACTGACATTCAGCAGTGTGCAGCTGGACCATTGCTAAAGCACTGAAATACTTCCTTGCCTCTGGGTAAATTGCTGCCATCTCAAGCTTCACCGAGTGTCCCCTGCAGCCTCCACCACCCCCGCCCCTCCCTTAGGGCCCTTGGGCTCTCCCCACGATCCACAGTGAAAGGGTTAACAGCAGGGGGGCAGAAGGCCTACAGTCCCCTGTGCCACTGGGCCTTCTGGCATCTTTTCTACTTGGTTATTGGTCAGGCTGGATCAGAAATGAACACACTCAGTACATCACAAAATGCGATCGTCATTGCTGGTGGTGGTGAGGAGAAACTTATTGAAAAAGCGTCGTGTTATCTTCATGAGAAAAACAAAACCAATCTGTTTCTCTACAAAGGGTGGCCCTGAAGCCAGGAGCATCCCTGCTGCAGGCTCCCTGAGTGAGAGCAAGGCATCCAGTACCAGGCCGGCATGCAGAGGGCGGGCAGGAAGTGTGCAAGGAAGAAGGGAACTCCAGCGGCGCTTGCTACTCTTGAAGGCCATGATCTTCCCAAAGGGCAGGCGGCTCCAACGGTCTGAAATCTTCCCCCCAGTAGGAATCACCTGAGCTTTTGTACCTGGACAAGAATGGGGAAAGGCAGGGAGCAAGGCTACAAAGGACCAAGGTGACCCTCAGCACAATTTTGCCAAAGTCCCTTCACCTCTCTGGGGCTTGGCATTTTCATCTATACCATCAAAGGACCGAGTTAAATGATCTCAGGGGTTCCTTCTAGCTTTGGGATTCTGTGGAGTTGTGATTATTATTAATAATCAAACCACTACCATTTATTAGGTGCTCACTGAGTGTTGAGCATGATGTTAAGTGCTTTTACATGTATTATTTTATTCTCAGAACAACCTCATGAGGTAAGTACTATTATTGTCACCCACTTTTACAAATCAGAAAGGTCAAACAGCTAGGAAGGGGTATGGCCAGGAGGCAGACCCACATCTATATGCACCTGGGACCTGTCCTCTAATCCCCTCACTGTCCCACCCATTTTGTGGCTCCATAAATTCAAGACTGCAGGCCACGGGTATGCACATGTCTTGGTGCACACTATTGCTTTTATTTTCCTTTCCCCCCCAATTCCTGATAACGAATCCCCTGGCTCCCCTTTCCCCAGTGTCCTAGTTCACCAGATCTGTGCCCACCATGTTTCATTCTCCCCACCTCGCATCTTCATGGTGTTTCACAGGCAAATAAATAAAATAGGCAGGGAGCCAAAAATTATACACAGACTTCTAAAAAAATAAATAGACCCACCTTCTCTCTTTAGAGGTTGGATTAGAAGAAGAGGGCTGTCTGATTATATTCATGACCCTAGAAACCGTTCGCAAGCAGAGACAGCCAAGCCAATAATATTTAGAAAAATAACAAAAATTGACTGTATTTAGCTCTGCAGAGGAATCCTGCTGGTTTTTCAAGATTAAATATTAACATCTCAGCTGTTTCTGGCCATCTGAGTGACAGGCTATAGATCTGGAAAAATGACCCTGTACAAACCAATTTGGCTGTAAACTTTTTAGAAGAAAAGAATAGTTATCTTCATATTAATAGTTAATGAAACCAGAGGATGTTAGCTGCATTGATTGCATTTGAAGTCCAAGGAAGCCCACATGAAAGTGAAGTTATAGATTGTTGCTCACAGGAATGTGTAGGTTTCATCTATTTCTCCTGTATTACTTAGAGGACGAACTGGAGACCCAGAGAAGGAAAGACACATGTGCAAGGTCACACAGTGAATTGCTGGCAGGGTCAGAGCTTGGCCTGGGTTCTAGCCACCATCTTTATTTCTTATAAATAAGACCTGGGGATTTGCCAAAGTTCACACAGCAGTTATGGTGCAAAAGCCAGACTAATCTGTATGCTTTGCCTCCATATCTCATACTCCCTGACAGCCATAAGGACTGGACAGTTTATACACACAGGGGTTCCATATCTTGAGCCACAAACTCAGTTGTGTAAGAAATGTAATTTCCTTAAATCTTCCATAACTAACTAAACCAAATTTCTATATCAAGTCTTCCTTCAGGCTAGTAGTAGATGGCCACTTCGGGCCCTATCAGTCTGTAGGGTCCCTCCGCCTTCCTCCGGAGTTGTATCTACGTTCTGAGGTGCTTCCAGAGTTTTCCCAGAAGGGGTTAGAGAGATTTGGGCTCAGGTAGGGGCATGCTGGCATCTGCTTGCATGTGCCACATCCAGTCTGGTCCTCAGCTATGGATTCAGACAGGTCACTGTTGCACTATCATTTCTTCTCCACCATAGAGCATCTCCAGGTCCAGCTCTCTGTCAACTATTTCCATGCCCCTGGGCCCCATGGATCACAAGATTTTCCCCCTTTGCTCTTTGGAGCTGTAGGAAATTTGGTGTGGCTGCCTCAGGCCCATCTGTAGATATTTCTTCTGATTCCACATAATTCTGGGCTGTGGGTAATTACTCCTGCACCTCCCAGGCCCACAAGATCAGTCTCCTCTTGGGTTCCCTAAACTAGTTGGGATGCCCACAGTTCCTCCTGCCCCTGGGCCTCCTCCCAGTAAAGTGTCAGACCCAGAACCTCCCCTGGGGTTTGTTATGCTGATTCACTACCAGCTTCCTTGCTTCCTCCCTGACTCTCCCATTTGGAAGATCTTTATGTTGCTGTGGGGGTGCAGAAGACTCTTCTCCCCATGTCTACTGCTTATGCCCAGAGTCCCAGGCTAAGGGATAAGGAAACTCAAAACCCATTGCTCTCCAGTGAGTTTAGTTGCTGTTTCATATTTGAGATGCTCTTTCAATACCTAAGCTCAGCTGCAGGAAGCCATCCCTACTCCCTCCCTGTCAGATGGCTCCTTTTGACCAAGGAATGTCATGCTTTGGGGTTGATTAGGGTAAAATGCCTTTGAGGTTGTATCTGCATAGTTTTTGATATATTAACCAATGTGTATTTTCCTTTTACTCTACTACTCTTCTCCCATTTAGCTGATTTGCTCAGAATTAGCTTCCATTGACTCAGCATAGGGACATCACAGGATAAATGATGGGAGAAAGAAGGAAAAGTCAATTGTTGGCTTTTAAAGTTCAAGTACAAACAAGCCAAATGCCCATCAATATGAGCCTGGATGAATAAGCCATGCTATCTGCACATGATGGAATATTGTACAGACATCAAAATGAATGATCTAGAGTGATGCATAAAAATGTTGATGAAGTTAACAATATGATATTTTTAAAAATGAAGTCCTGAAAGATTTTCATAAGACATGATTCCCTTTTAATAGAATTAAAAGCAACTATGATTTTCAAAATTGTTGTAAGACATGTAGATGCAATGACATTATATCAAAAAGAAAGCAATGGAATGAGAAGCATGGGATTCAAGATATAATGGTTATATCAGGTAGGGATGGCAGGGGGTGGGCAGGGGTACAATGAGGGGTGGAACACATGGTTAGATGGAGGTTATTGTTAAGGCTGTCCCTTTCCAACTTTTGCCTTGAGTGGGTTGTTTCAGGGGTCTATTACAATTATTACAAATAAATAGCTAGTCAAACCAAGGAGGGCCATGTGTGGGCCAAGAATGAGGGTGTATCTTGAAATAAGGATTATGATGACTCCATCTGCGTGAACTCAAGGACCCATTTAAAAATATGAAACAACAACAACTAAACTCACTGGAGAGCAATGGGTTTTGAGTTTTCTTATCCCTTAGCCTGGGACTCTGGGCATAAGCAGTAGACATGGGGAGAAGAGTCTTCTGCACCCCCACAGCAACATAAAGATCTTCCAAATGGGAGAGTCAGGGAGGAAGCAAGGAAGCTGGTAGTGAATCAGCATAACAAACCCCAGGGGAGGTTCTGGGTCTGACACTTTACTGGGAGGAGGCCCAGGGGCAGGAGGAACTGTGGGCATCCCAACTAGTTTAGGGAACCCAAGAGGAGACTGATCTTGTGGGCCTGGGAGGTGCAGGAGTAATTACCCACAGCCCAGAATTATGTGGGATCAGAAGAAATATCTACAGATGGGCCTGAGGCAGCCACACCAAATTTCCTACAGCTCCAAAGAGCAAAGGGGGAAAATCTTGTGATCCATGGGGCCCAGGGGCATGGAAATAGTTGACAGAGAGCTGGACCTGGAGATGCTCTATGGTGGAGAAGAAATGATAGTGCAACAGTGACCTGTCTGAAAGACCATCTCAAAGGACTTGTTTTATAGGAACTTCTTCTCTATAGTAAAACATAGTATATCACTTAGCCTATTTTCTCTTCCTCTTTTTCCTGACAGTTTTGCTCAGAGGACAAGATAGGTGGGGTAGAGAAAGTTTAAGAAAGAATATGGTTCCTGGCTCAACATTACCATTAATATCCTTTACTCATGTTTTAGATTATCTCCCTATTTACTAAAGAATATTGACTCTGCTGGAAGTACACCATCTTTAATGCCATTGTAATGCAATCTAGATTTCTTAATATATTTCCCTTTCTCTGTCACAGTTCAGTACTTCATGATACTGGCAAGTGCCACTTAGAGGCAAAATGTTGGAAACAAAGAATTTTACTGGAGATTCTGGGTGTGAAATTTGTCTATAAGAAGAAATAACGTGCTTTATATGGTTTATAAAATTATTTAAAGATGGTGTTTGCTCTGAGTCTCTTCTCCTTTCAATTCCTCAGTCTATGGCTTATGAACTTTGATTTGGAGAACTAATCCAGCAGCTTGTTGGAGGAAGGTACGTGATACTCACTGTTTATCTTCTTGAGCCAGTGGGCAACCAGCTTCTCCCTTCTATGCCTTTAACTGAACTTCCAACAACAGTACCAAGAGTATTCTTCGGACTGAAGCCATGTGCTTACTGCCCCAAGAAGCATTTGCTGGCAGCTGAATAGGTATTTCAAAGGAGAAAGTAAGGTTGAGAATTATTTTGGAATACTATTTTTTTCTTGATTCATGCCCCTCTCCCCCCATGGCCCACCAACATGGGCATTATATAAAGTGGAGGGGAAAGTAAAAGCATGGTACTAATGATGATGAAAACATATACCTGTGGTTCTTGGTGAAATATACTACAGGTTAATTTCAAAGTTCTTGAATCTGGCAATTATATTTTGATACACTTTTTATTTTGGAATAATTTTATATTTACGGAAAAGTTGCAAGGACAATATGTACAGTTCCATTATACCTTTCACTCATTTTCCCCTAATGTTAACATCCCATATAACCAGAGCACATGTTTCAAAATTAAGAGACTAACATTGGTACGTTACCATTAACTAAACTCCAGCCTTTTTTCAGACTTCACTAGTTGTTCCTCTAATAGCCTTTTTCTGTTCCAGGCTTCCATCCAGGATACAACATCATATTTAGGAAATTATCATTAAATGGGAAGAACCAACAAATTAGAGACATTTGAGGAAAGGCCCTTAATGCCTAAAGCAAATTACTTATTAGATTTTGCCCTTGCATTGTGAGTTTCTGAGGGAATGACAACAGGGAAGGGAAGGTGGTGGGAGGCCAGGAAGAGAAGTTTTAATTTAAGGAGGCTTTTACAAGATTCAAATAATTTTGTATACTTTTGTCAGACCTTTTTCTTTCTATTAAGATCAGTGTGATGGACAGGTTCCAGAAAATATATAAAGCAGTTGCAGCGTACAGAGGTTTAGTGAGACTTTCAGATGAGCAATTAGGAAATTTGGGTTCCAGTCACTTGCACTAGATCTGTATGACCTGGAATTCACAAACCAGTTGCCTGCCTCAGTTACCTCATCTATAAAATGGGAGCAGAGTTTTACTTCCTTTATTCATCTCAAGGAGTTGTGTTAAGGAGCAAATGAGATAATATACATGAAGAGTCCTTTGGGGCAAAAAAACACAAAAAGCCGTTCATATGCAAGGCACACTTATAAATTAAAAATAAGAATGTGATTAGGTGTGAATCGGAGTGAGCTGATTCTCCATCAAGAACTATTCCCAGAGCTGAAAGTTGGCATTCTTGGGTTTTGTTCAAAATGTCTCTAGCTTTCTGTGTTCTTTGTGCTTCAGTGACAAATTGACTGTGACCTCTTGAGGCTCAGATG
This sequence comes from Smutsia gigantea, assembly GCA_032199065.1. Lineage (NCBI taxonomy): Eukaryota > Metazoa > Chordata > Mammalia > Pholidota > Manidae > Smutsia > Smutsia gigantea. The sequence goes on along the minus strand of JAVSCE010001021.1, from coordinate 91,198 downwards.
TTTCCATTTCCAAAGGCAAGGCATCAGATAAAAAAAGAAAAGAAAATTTGGACTTTGTCTGCCTGTCACCCAAGGAATTGGCTGAGAAGTGAAAAATTAAATCAGCTAGATGCTTTGACTATGTGTAACCAAGCAAAGGGTTCTAAGTGACTTTTCATTGTATTGACGGGATCTCCTGGCTGTTTGGGCTTCATAAAGGCAGTCTTGGAGGCAATTTTATATTAATTTTCATATTTGTGTACCAGCTGGATATGAACACATCAAGGAGATGAGGCCATTAAGAATTCCCACTGAAAATGGACTCCACCTCCCGCTCTTCCATTCCCAACATATATTTGATGCCATACCGATTTCAGTTTAATTGAAAATATTCTAATTACAGGAAAGCATTTGATCCTTCCGCTGTACTTTCCTGGTCTTATCTCTTTTCCTGAAATGTTAAAGATTTCATCCATTTTTCAGCCGCTTCCGAAGCATAAATAAAAGTGTTGACCATATGATTCCTCCTGATTGCCTGTTCTCTGGTGCTCCTGAAAGGCGCTTTCGGTGTCCTTGCTACAGTCCGTAGGTACAAAAGAACACAAATTCTGCAAATGGGCTCTAAGTACATGTTGATAAGCAGATAAATCTGGCTCAAATTTGAATTCCTTCATATATTAAATAAATATTTACGTAGCATCCAATATTTATTAGTCATTAGAGTTCCTTAAACCCAAAATAAATGCATTTATACTTGAATAATGGTTACTGAAATAATGATAACTCTAATAGCAATACATGCCAAACACTGAGCAAGTATGCTTTATCTCATTTAGTCCTCACAACAACAACCCTATAAGCAGGGTGCTATTTTTAATCCCCATTTTTACAGATGAGGAAATTAAGTCTCAAAGGAGTTAAGTAGTAACTCGGCCAAGATCACACAATGATGAAGCTAAGATTTGAATCCAGATTACACCTAAAGTTCCTGCATTGTTTACTACTTCACATATAAACTCAGAGAACTTGGTTTCTGATTAATTAGTCAGCATACCTAGTTCCACTTAGGGCAGATGCTCACTCAACCTGGAGATCTAAGTTAGGGCCCATGGCCCTCATGGTCTTGCCTCACCTTGATGATTTTGTTCCTTCACATTTGCAAAGAATCTTTTTTTTCTTTGTGGGGATGTTTTAATTAAGGAATGGACCTCATGTAAATGGAATCAGGCAAAGCATGCTTTGACCCACTTTGCGGATAAGCTGATCACTTTAATGAATTGTCTCACTTGAGGTTCATGTGTCCCAGTAGGAAACTGAGGCTCAGGAAAATTAAGTATCTTGCCCAAAGTCACACGGCTTGTAAGTGGAGACTGGTGCCCTCCAGCACTCATGCCTTTAACCACTTTGAGTTCCTCAGTTTCAGCTAGTTTGTTCAGTAAAGATCAAATGTCATCAAGAAGGAACTTATCCTCTACTTTCACTCATTCACCTTTTCAACAAGAATTTACTGGGTACCAGCTCTGTGTCAAACATTATTACAGGCTCTGGGGAACATAAGTTAACAAAATAGAAAAGAATGGAAAAAAATCTCTTCCTTCATGGAGCACACATTTTTGTGAGGTGCGAGGGGAGGTATAGACAAGATAAATAAGCAAAAACTATATATCTTATGTCAGATTGTAATATACACTATGTTAGATCAGGCAGAGGGAGACAGGTATTGCATACGATGAATGTGAAGGTAAAGACTGCAATTTTGGGAGAGGGTGACTTAATTGAAAAGGTGACATCTGAAGAAACCAAGGAAGTGCGCCATGTGGCTATCTGGGACAAACGCGTCCCAAAAAGAAGAAACAGCAAGTTCAAAGCTCTAAGGTGGGAAACTACCTGATGTAGATGATGAATAGCAAGGAGACCAGTGTGGCTTGAAAGGACAGAGGGAAGGGGAAAGCAGTAGGGAGTGGACATTTTAGGTCTGGAGGAGATGGTGAACTGTTGGAGGATTTTGAGCAGAGGACTGTCGCTGAACTCACGTTTTAATAGGATCACTCTAGTTGTTATGTTGAGAATAGACTTACGGTGGGTCAGGGCAGAAACCTGAACATCAGTTAGACGTTTATTGTAGGAATCCATGAAAGATATGATGATGACTTGGGCCAGAGTGGCAGAGTGGTGAAAATGGTCAGATTTTCCATAAGCTTTGCAGGTAGAGTTGAGCTAATTTTCTGATAGATCAGATGTAAAGTGTAACTTCAAGGTTTTGGATCTTAGCGAAAGGAATAAAAAGCTGCCATTTATTGAGATGTGAAGGACTACAGTAGGAGCAGCCAGTGGGATGAAGATCTAACCGAGTTTTGGACATGTTAAGTTTAAAAGACCTAACTGACCTCTAAGTGTGGGTGCCAAATAGGTCATTGGAGTCATCACTGTATTGATGGTATAGAACAGTAAGACCCTGAATGAGAGCCTTTAAGGAACAAGTATAGATAGAGAGGTAAAGAGGTACTAGGACTGAGCCCTGGGCACTCCAACATTTAGAGGACAGGAAGATGAAGAGAAATCAGCAAAGGAGACTGAGAAGAAGTGGCCACAAAAGTAAGAGAATAAAGAAGTGAGTGTAGCATCCCAGAAGTCAATGAACAAGTATTTCAAGGAGGAGTGAATGATCAGCTGTGAAAAAGTATGCCAGTGGGTCAAGTAAGATGAGAACTTAGAACTGATCCTTGGATTAAACATGTGGATGTCACTGGTGACATTGATAACAGCAGTTTTGGAGAAGTGGTGGAAGCCAATGCCTTATTACAAGTGGGTTCAAGAGAGTGTAGGAGGAAGGAAATGGGGGACTGAGAGTAGACAACTCAGGATTGTGTACAAGGGGAAAAATAAAAAATAGAGTCATAGCCGGAAAGGCTAGTAGAATCCAGAAGAGGTTTTTGGTTTAAAGATGATAGAAATAATATGTTTTTATGCTTTAGGAAAGATCCGTTAGAGAGAAATTTCTTAGCATCCCCATCCATCAGATGTTGACTAGTTTTTGACAATTTTATCTAGCCATGTGCCATGGTTCTCAAGCTTTATTATAAATTAGAATGACCTGGAAAGGTTTTCTTTTTAAAACCCCAATGCCCAGACGACTGAATCAGAATCTCTGAAGTTGGGGCTCAGCAATCAGTATGTGTGTATGTATGTGTGTGTCTAAAATTATCAATATTGGCCAGGCCCACTGCTACATGATTCAAGGGGCACTAGAAAAGCCATTTGCTCCTATCTAGCTTCTTTCCCATCTACTAGGTCCTTAGGGTTAAGGCCCTTTCCTGTTCAGTTGCAAAAGAGGTAAAATAGTTTGCCATTATCAGTCAATAACATCTTAAAGGAAATTCCCCTGACCCTTGCCAGTGCGACAGCTAGTGTAATACAGACCTGGAAGGGATAAGACAGCATAGATAATTTTTGCCTGGGAATAGAAAGAACAAATCTGCATTACTCATTCCTTTGATTCCACATCATCATTATAGTTATTTTTCAGTCAGAAGTGTTCTTTGCTTTTCACTAGTGCAGCCTTTTCCTCCTTGCTGGGAGTGTGGATGTACTAGTAGATAAACAGTTCCACAGTGTCTCCTGAGAACGCCACATACAAGGCACATGCACTGAGTACCATCTGCAAGGTCTAAGCCAGGTGCTATGGAAGCAAGGCGGAAGGAGCCTACTTCTGATGAGAATACTTCATTTACAGATTAATTCAAAGAAAAGTGTTTACTGAACACCTATTAGGTGTCAAGTACTGTTCTAGGCACTTGGAATATATCAGTGAATAAAACATGTCTTTGTGGAACTTAAATTCCAACTAAAGAAGACAGAAAAATAAATAATAAACACAAGTAGTGTGACAAACTTAATGTCTCCAATTTTCACCCTCCCTCTATCTGTACTCTTTGCCATGTGACTCTGTAGTTCCTCCTACTAGAGACAGAGTATATTACTAGCTTCTATTATCCCATTAATGTTGATTTGGGCCATGAGACTTGATTTAGCCATTAGAATATTGGTGGAGGTGATGTGAACAAAGTCTTGAAATGTGCTTATTCAGTTGGGTTTGCTTCTTGCGCTTCTGCCATAAGTTCCAGAAGGATTTGTCCCTAGTAACCTGCTGGTCCAAAGAAAATGAGAGGTAAGTGGAGGAGAATTAGACCCAAATTGTAGCTTGGAGCCAACCTACAGTCAACCCAGATATACATGATTGAGAATAAGTGATTGTTTTAAGCCACTGAGATTTGGGATGGTTTGCTAACAGAATTATTTTGGCAATACTTGATAGATAACAATAAGTTATCTATTGTATCAGTATATGCATATATATGTATAAACACACACACATATGCATATGTATGTTAGAAGATGCTAGGTGCTATGGAAAATAATAAAAAGTAGAAGTGTAAGGGAGATCAGGAGTGCTTAGGACAATAAATGATTTGCAATATTAAATAGAGTGATCAGTGGGCAGGAGCAGAGTGAGGGACAGAGAAAGTAATGGAATATAAGAACTATGGTAGGATCAGATTGTGCTTGGTTTTGCAGGCCATTGAAAGGATTTTGATTAGCTATTTCTCCAAGAAGCCGTATTTTCCACATAAAATGTTATTTCAAGACTACTATCTAAGCACAAAAAATGCTTATCACTACTGGCTATTTTGTCATCTGTTTAAGTGAAATACCCTATGACTTTATATTGATCATTCCAATTCACACTTAGTATGATACAGGATTTTATTAACCTCTTCTACCTTACAGCCATATCTCCATTTTTCCACACTGAGAATCCTTGCTCTCAAGGCTAGCAGTGTTGATAGAATTAGAATATCATATAATTATTAATTTGCTTAATTCCATATTTCTTTCAAAACTGGATGTACATATATTTTGGCCAAGAAATTCTACTTCTAGTTATTTATTCCTAAAGGAAAGCTCCTCTGTGTGCATAAAATATACCAGGATATTCATTGTGGTCTATTTTGTAAAAGAGGGAAAAAAGTGAAAACTACCTAAATGCCCATCAGTAGGGTAATGGGCAAAAAAAATCATGGTGTACCTACAACATATGATATTATACAGCAGGATAAAAGTTATATATAGATATTTATATAGATATATAGATATATTCATGGCATTATTGAGGGGGAAACTGAGTTGCAGAATAACAATAATGGGTAGCATTTATTGAGGGCTTAATATGTGTCTTTAGTCCTTTATAAGTATTAATTGATTATTACTTATAAACAAGACACAGAAAGGAAAGCAGCAACACTACCTGTGAAGTAGGTGATATCATTATTCCCATTTTACAGATAATAAAACTGAGGCACAGAATGTTTGAGAAAATTCTCTAAGGACACATAGGTGGTAAGTGCTAAAGTGGGGATTTGAATTCAGGCATTTTGACACTAGAAACTATACTTTTAACCTCTGTATAAACCTCCTATCTCATTTGCATAAGTAGAACCCCCCAAATTTTATGTTAGTGTATATACATATGTATTTTATTTCATAAACAAAGATCTGCAGTGAGGTATACCAAACTGATAATGGTGGTTAACTTGGGGCTGTGGAGTGATGTAAGGTGGGCCAAGAGGGAACTTTACTATGTCTATATGATTTGAACTTTTAATAAGGAGAATAAAGACTATAGCCATGTATTATTTATGTACTTAAAAAAAAATTTTAGAAGAAACTAATGAGCTGTACTTCCGGTAATGGTCATCTAACGGCCATTTGGACCAACCCTCCTGCAGGTAAAAAATATAAACTCTGGAAAATTTTTGAAAAACAACTTCAAGAGACTGGAACACAACAGAAAGCAGGCAAATTCTGGAAGGGAGTCAACACTTGGTCAAAGAAAATGGCAAAGTAAGTTTCCTTTTTTAGTTTCTTGCCTAAGGTGGGCCCTATCCTTGCCACATGGAGCCAACTACTGCTCTGATAGAAAACTGGCAGTTTTTCTGGATTGAGTAACCACAGAATAGGGTTTGGGGCAACCAAAGCTGCTAGGAGGTGAGGAAAGACACAGAAAGGAAAGCAGCAAAGAGAAGAAGGTACAAATTCCATTATATAAATTCTTCCCAAATCTCTGCTGACTTCTGAACTTTAGAGGGGCAGAGCAGACTCTAAGAAGTACAGCTGAGGATAAAAGAATCTGAGATCAAGCTGCCACCCAGGAGTCAGTTTGTAGTTTGAGTTCAACCAATTTAATCTCCTGCTAAAACAAAAATATGAATATTCTTCAAGGAAATATAATATTGCCCAGAATTCCCACAACATAATATTCATGAGGCCCAGCTTGCAATCCAAAACTATGTGACTGATAGATGAAGTATCAGGAAAATATGACCCATTATCTAGAGAAAAAAGTAGTGACTCTGTAGTGACTCATGTTGGAATTAGCAGGCAAGGGTTTTTAAGTAGCTATTGTAACTATGCTAATGAAAGAAAAAGTACCTAAAATGAAAGTAAAGATTGGGACTCTCAGCAGAGAAAGTCAAAAACTATAAAAATGAAGTAGATGAATATTTTAAAACTTAAGACTATAATATCTGAAAATTTAAAAATACTAAATGGGCTTAATAGCAAAATGTAGGTGACAAAGGTAGGAGGCCAGTGAAATCAAAGATAGATCCATGGAAATTATCCACTCTGAAGAAAAAAAAATGGAGGAAAAAAAACACATAGCCTCAGGGATCGGTGGGTCAATATCAAAAGGTTTAACTTATGTGTAATTGGAGTTCCAGAAAGAAAGGAGAGACTGAAACAATAAAAAAATAAAAAAAACTTTTTGAAGAAATAATGGCTGAAAATATCCCCAAATTGGTGAAAGATGTACATTTACATATTCAGGAATTTCAGTGAATCCCAAGCAGGATAAATACAAAGAAAGACATGCCTAGGTAAACCATGGTCAAACTGATGAAAACCAAAGATAAAAACAAAATTTTGAAAACAGAGAAAATGATACATTGTATATGGGAACAATGTAATTCAAATAATCTAGGAATGCTCCAGATGTTGGGACTAGGAGAAATAAGGGGAATACAAAATACAGTGGAGTAATATCTCTAAAGTGCTAAAGGGAAAAAACAACTTCTTAACCTAGAATTCTATATCCAGAGAAATAATTTGTCAAGAATGAAAGTGAAATGAAAATAGTTTTACATAGAAGAAAACTGAGAGACTTTGTGTCCATCAAATCTGCGCTACAAGAAATGATAAAGGTTGAAGGGAAATGATACCAGATGAAAACTGGAATCTTCAGGAAGGAATGAAGAGTATCAGAAATGGTAAATATCTCATAAATATAAAAGCTATTTCGGTCATAATTTCTTTTAAAAACATGTAATTGTTTAAAGTATAGACTATAACATTGCCATGTGGGATTTAAAATGTATGTATTTATAATGTATTTGACAACTATAACACATAGATGAGAAGGGAGGTAAAGTGATTTAAACAGCTTAAAGGGTTCTATATTTTATGTGAAAAGGTAAAAAATTAACTCTAGACAATGAAAAGTTAAGGATGTATATTGTAATCTCTAGAGAAACTAAAAGTATGATTCAACAAAGTATAACTAAAGTGCCAATAAATAGATTTTAATTTAGAATGGAATTCTCAAAAACATTTATTGACACACCAAACTGGCATTTTGTAGAATCCTATCTGGCATTTTATAGGAATGTGCAAGCTAATTCTAAAATTTATTTCAAAATGCAAAGGACCTAGATATCCAAAGCAATCTTTAAAAGAACAAAGTCAGAAAACCTACTTTATTAGACTTCAGTGTTTACTGTAAAACTACGGTAATCAAGAGTATATGGTACTGACATAAGAACTGACAAATAGAGCAATGGAACAAAAAAAAGAGCCTAGAAATAGACTAACACTTGTATAGTTATTTGATTTCTGACAAAGGTGTCAACACGATCCAATAGGGAAATACAAAGTCTCTTTAATAAATGATACTGGAAAACTGGATATCCAAATAGAAAAAAATGGACCTCCACCCCTATCTCAAGTCATGAACAAAAATTAATTTGAGTAGGATCATATATCTAATGTAAGAGTATAAGCCATAAAATACAGAAGTATATCCCCACCTGGGGGTAGGCAAAAGTTTCTTAGGACACAGATAGAAGTAACTAGATAATTTCAAAATTGCTAAATTAAACTTCATCAAAATTAAAAACATCTCTTTATCAAAAGACACCATTACAAAAATGAATACATAAGCTACATACTAGGAGAAAATAATAACAAAGCATGTATCTGGCAAAGCAATGGTATCCAGGATAAAGACAACCCAATAAAAATGGGCAAACTATTTGAACAAAATTTTCACAAAATAAGATATGTGAATGGCCAAAAAGTACATGAATATATAGTCAACGTCATTAGTCATTAGGGGATTGAAAATTGAAATCACAATGAGATTCCACTACACATCCATAGGAATGGATAAAATTAAATAGACTGACAACACTAATGTCAGCAAGAATGTAGCACAACTTGTATACATTTTTGGTAGAAGTCAAAAATGGTATAACCACTTTAGAAATGGAAAAATGTCTTGTAGTTATTTATAAAACTAAAATATAGCAACCCTAGTACCTAAGATTTCTATTCATTTGTATTTTCCCAAGAGAAATGAAACCACAACTACACACAAAAACTTGTATATTAATGCTTCTAGTGTCTTTATTCATAATATCTCCAAATTGGAAATAGCTTATGTGTTCATTAATAGGTGAATGGATAAAAAACTGTGATACAGACAGGAAGATGGCAGAGTAGGATGGTGAGGTGGAAACCTTCTCTCACATACACACTGAGGAAGCAACTCTAGCAAATACAACTAACCCTGAAAATGACCTGAAGACTGTAGAACAGACTATCTACACATGGCAAAGAGGCCACATTGAAAAGGGTAAAGGGGCAGAGACATGATCTATCTGGACCCAAGCCTTTCCCGCATCCCAGCCCACAAGTGGGAGGGAGAGGAATGGAATGCAGAGGGGATAAATGCTTAGGAATTTGGCACACCTGGTCCTGGAGATCTGCTCCAGGAATACATGTCCACATCGCATTGGGCTTTAATGATTAACAAGACTGGACACCAGGGACAGTTGGAGTGCTGTGGTGGGCCAAGACTCCTGTCCCTTGTAGAGGACAAGCACACTCTGTTGGTCCCATTGACATCCAACACAGAGGTGGTAGTTTGAAGATTTGCCAGCAGTGGAAAGTGTGGCGAAGGCATGGGGGTCAGAAAAAGCTCTCTCTGGAGGAGAAAAGGCAGGTGGTTGACACTTTCCCAGCCTTCCCTCAGCCAAACTGGTCAGGCACTTGTGGTAGCCAGATATGAAATTCTCCATCTGCCTCACTGTTGGCTCAGCCCTTGTGTCAGTGATCCCCTGCATACCTGCTCCACCCACTAGGCCCAGAAGCATCCAAATTTGCTGACTGGCAGGTGGAGAGCTGCTGACATTTTCCCAGCTTCCCCCACCCCCTTGATACAACTGGCGAGACACTTATGGGAACCAGCTCTGAAACTCTCCACCTGCCCCACTGGCTCAGCCCCAGGGCCCCTCTGTGTATGTGCCCTGCCTGGCACAGAAGCGGTCCAGCATTGCTGACTGTCCCTACTCACAATGAATCCCAGCAGCAGCCCCTCATGTCACACAAATGGCATGCAGAGGCTAGTTGTGGGGATCAGCCATTGCTGGCAGGCAGTCAGAAAGGTGGGTCCTGCCCACAGCCCACCAACTGCCACTGTGGCTCAGATGCAAAAAAAGAATCATGCTCTGGTGAGCAGAGAGTCCTGAGCTTCTGGGCACCACAGGATGCCCACTTCATGAAGCCATTACTTTAGAAAACAGGAGGCCTAGCTGATCTATTAAATACAAAGGAAGAAACACAGAGACCCAGACAAAAATGAGGAGGCAGAGAATATATTCCAAACAAAAGAACAAGATAAAATGCCAGAGAAGGGGCTAAATGAAGTGGAGATTAGCAAGGTTCCTGATAAAAAGTTCAAAGTAACATTCATAAAGATGCTCACTGACATGGGGAAATCAATTCTGGAGCTCAAAGAGAGTATCAACACAGAGATAGAAAATATGAAAAAGAGCCACTCAGAGCTGTAGAATACAATAAACAAAATAAAAAATGCAATAGAGGGAATAAATAGCAGATTGCAGAAGGCAGAAGAATGAATCAGTGTTATGAAAGATAGAGAACTGCAGAGTAACTAAGCTGAGGAACAGAGAAAAAAAAGAATCTCTAAAAATGAGAAGATGCTAAGAGAACTGTGTAACAACTTCAAATGAAACAACATTTATATAATAGGGACCCCAGAAAGAGAAGAGAGAGACAAAGGGGTAGAAAGTCCATTTGAAGAAATAAAATTTGACAGCTTCCCCAGTCTGGGGAAGGAAACAGACATCCCGGTCCCGGAAGGCCAGAGAGTCCCTAACAAGATGAACACCAGGAAAACAACACTGAGACCCATAGTAATTAAATTGCAAAGATTAAAGAATAAAGAGAGAATCTTAAAAGCAGCAAGAGAGAGGCAGACAGTTACCTCTAAGGGAAATTCTATAATCTCTGTATCAGCAGATTTCTCAGCAGAAACTTTACAGGCCAGAAGGGAGTGGCATGAAATACTCAAAGTACTGAAAGGGAAAAACCTACAACCAAAAATTCTCTACCCAGCAAGGTTATTCAGAACTGAAGGAGAGATTAAAAGTTTCCCAGATAAATGAAGATTAAAATAGTTCACCACCACTAAACTGGCCTTACAGGATAAGTTAAAGGGACTTCTTTAGATGGAAATGTTCTTAAATAAAATGTTTTTTCATCAGTGAAAATAAACTTACAGTAAAGGTAGTACAATGACTTACAAAGCAAGTATGAAGTTTGAGAAACAAAAGTAGTAAAATCAACTATACACAAAATTAGTTAAGGGATACACAGAAAATGTAGATTATGACATCTTTTTTTTTAATTCTATAGATGTTATCTTTAATTAAAGAAGCCAGACAAAAAGAGTCTGTTATATGTGATTCTATTTATGGAATAGGCAATTCAAGAAAAGGCAAAACTAAACTAGGTTGGCAGAATCAGAACATCACTTACCTGAGACTAGAGCTGGGGTTCATTGAAAAAGGGCACAAGGGAACTTTCTGGGTACTGGAAATATTCTCCATCTTGATTTCAGGGGTATAGGTTTCATGAGTATGCACATTTGTCAAAACTCATCAAACTGTACACTTAAACTCTCTTCATTTTAATGTATGCAAGGTATATCTTAATAAAAATACATATATTAAATACAGTATGAAGATACAAAAAGAAGAAGGAAAGCCAAATATGCAAGTGTGTCCATAGATTGCTGGATAGACAGCAGAGATTATTGAGAGATACAATTTAAAGGCCATCACTGTTGGGTGAAGAGGTGGATTTTTCTTCATTTGTGAAGTGCTTTCAAAGATGGCCTGTATGGGAGGAAGTGAGATGATCAGAGCTCTTTTAGGGAAGTTCACCTTGCTCAGATGTGGGGAATAAAGAATGTGATGAGGGTACAGATGTGATGTAAAAGACCTGCTGGAGAGACTAGGAATTAAGATGGCAACAGGATTGAAAAGGAGGTAATAAATTTGAGAGGTTATCACAAAGGAAAGTTCACAAAATTTAATAATAGAATTAATACAGGGAAGGAGACTAGAGAGGACAAGAGTTAGGGCCCAGCACTGTGCCTGGCACATACAGATGCTCTATGAATAGTTGTTAAGGAAAATGAATAAGCAAATGAAGGAAGTTATACTCTAAGAAATAAGATACATTTTACTATGAATAGAAATAGGAAATAAGGAGAAGTGGGCTGGAGGAAACAAATGGCTGAGATTTCATTTTAGACATGTTTTAATGAAGGTGTCTGCTGGAGGTAGATGAAAATTTGGAGTAGATATTGGAACCATTGATTTGAACATCTGGAAAGAGGTCATGGTTGGACATAAAAATTTTAGGATGATTAATGTAGAGGAAAGAGCTGAATTAAGTGAAGAAGGAATCATCTAGGGACAGTCATAGAAAGAAGAGAAGCGGGCTAAGAACAGAAGTTTAGCGAGGTGGGAATGTGGCCAGGGCAGAGTACTGAGGAAATAGAGCCGATAAAGAAGATTGTGCAGGAATTGGCAGAGACATAAGTGGAGGACACTGTCAAGAAATCTAACGGAGGCAAAGGACTTCCAAGGGATTGGTGGACAGGTCTCACAAGCCCAGCTTAGTCAATGCTGTATACTTTTTCTGAATCTTTGCCAATATAAGAAGTGAAAATGGTATATCATTATATTTTTTAAATTAATAATGATATAAAATTATTGTTCATATACTTGTTGGCTATTTGTGTTTCTTATATTTGCAATAAAAAGTCCAAGTGCTACAAGATCCCCCTAGATCCAGAAGTAATTCTTTTATTTTTTTACTTTATTTATTTTTTAATTTTAATGTTTTTTGTTTCGGTATCATTAATATACACTTACATGAACAACATTGTGGTGACTAGATTCTCTCCATTATCAAGTCCCCACCACATACCCCATTACAGTCACTGTCCATCAGCGTAGTGAGATGCTATAGAATCACTACTTGTCTTCTCTGAGTTGTACAGCCCTCCCCGTGCCCCCACACACACCATGTCTGCTAATCATAATGCCCCTTTTTCCCCCTTATCCCTCCCTTCCCACCCATCTCCCCAGTCCCTTTCCCTTTGGTAACTGTTAGTCCATTCTTGGGTTCTGTGAGTCTACTGCTGTTTTGTTCCTTCAGTTTTTTTCTTTGTTCTTACATTCCACATATGAGTGAAAACATTTGATACTTGTCTTTCTCTGCCTGGCTTATTTCACTGAGCATAATACCCTCTAGCTCCATCCATGTTGTTGCAAATGGTAGGGATTTGTTTTCTTCTTATGGCTGAATAATATTCCATTGTGTATATGTACCACATCTTCTTTATCCATTCATCTACTGATGGACACTTAGGTTGCTTCCATTTCTTGGCTATTGTAAATAGTGCTGCGATAAACATAGGGGTGCATATGTCTTTTTCAAACTGGGCTGCTGCATTCTTAGGGTAAATTCCTAGGAGTGGAATTCCTGGGTCAAATGGTATTTCTATTTTGAGTTTTTTGAGGAACCTCCATACTGCTTTCCACAATGGTTGAACTAATTTGCAGTCCCACCAGCAGTGTAGGAGGGTTCCCTTTTCTCCATATCCTTGCCAACATTTGTTGTTGTTTGTGTTTTGGATGTTGGCCATCCTCACTGGTGTGAGGTGATATCTCACTGTGGTTTAAATTTGCATTTCCCTGATGATTAGTGATGTGGAGCATCTTTTCATGTGTCTGCTGGCCATCTGAATTTCTTCTTTGGAGAACTGTCTCTTCATATCCTCTGCCCATTTTTATTCATGTTATTTCCTTTTGGGGTGTTGAGGTGTGTAAGTTCTTTATATATTTTGGATGTTAACCCATTGTTGGATATGTCATTTGCAAATATATTCTCCCAAACTGTAGGATGCCTTTTTGTTCTGTTGATGGTGTCCTTTGCTGTACAGAAGCTTTTCGGTTTGATATAGTCCCACGTGTTCATTTTGCTTCTGTTTCCCTTGCCTGGGGAGATACGTTCATGAAGAAGTTGGTTGTATTTATGTCCAAGAGAATTTTGCCTATTTTTTTCTAAGAGTTTTATGGTTTCATGACTTACATTCAGGTCTTTGATCCATTTCAAGTTTATTTTTGTGTATGTGGTTAGACAATAATCCAGTTTCATTCTCTTACATGTAGCTGTCCGGTTTTGCCAACACCAGCTGTTGAAGAGGCTGTCATTTCCCCATTGTATATACATGGCTCCTTTATAGTATATTAATTGACCATATATGTGTGGGTTTAAACGTGGGCTCTCTAGTCTGTTTCATTGGTCTATCAGTCTGTTCTTGTGCCAGTACCAAATTGTCTTGATTACTGTGGCTTTGTAGTAGAGCTTGAAGTCATGGAGCATAATTCCCCCCACTTTATTCTTCCTTCTCAGGATTGCTTTGGCTATGCTGGGTCTTTTGTGGTTCCATATGAATTTTAGAATTATTTGTTCCAGTTCGTTGAAGAATGCTGTCAGTATTTTGATAGGGATTGCATTGAAGCAGTAGATTGCTTTGGGCCAGATGGCCATTTTAACGATATTACTTCTTCCTACCCAAGAGCCTGGGATGAATTTCTATTTATTATTATCCTCTTTAATTTCTCTTAGGAGTGTCTTGTAGTTTTCAGGGTATAGGTCTTTCACTTCCTTGGTTAGGTTTATTCCTAGGTATTTTGTTCTTTTTGATGCAATTGTGAATGGAATTGTGTTCCTGATTTCTCTTTCTGCTAGTTCATCATTAGTATATAGGAATGCAACAGATTTCTGTGCATTAATTTTGTATCCTGCAACTTTGCTGAATTCAGGTAGTAGTTCTAGTAGTTTTGGAGTGGATTCTTTAGGGTTGTCTTTATACAATATCATGTCATCTGCAAACAGTGACAGTTAAACTTCTTCCTTACCAATCTGGATGCCTTTTATTTCTTTGTGTTGTCTGATTGCCATGGCTAGGACCTCCAGTACTATGTTGAATAAAAGCGGGGAGAGTGGGCATCTCTGTCTTGTTCCCGATCTTATAGGAAAAGCTTTCAGCTTCTCACTGCTAAGTATGATGTTGGCTGTGTGTTTGTCATATATTGCCTTTATTATGTTGAGGTCCTTGCCCTCTATACCCATTTTGTTGAGAGTTTTTATCATGAATGGATGTTGAATTTTGTCGAATGCTTTTTCAGCATCTATGGAAATGATCATGTCGTTTTTGTCCTTCTTTTTGTTGATGTGGTGGATGATGTTGATGGATTTTCAAATGTTGTACCATCCTTGCATCCCTGGGATGAATCCCACTTGATCATGGTGTATGATCAGATTATGACATCTTATACATAAAGTGTGGAAGAGGAATAAGAATAAAGCCATAATACTTTTAGAATGTCCAAATCGAGTGACAATCAACTTAATATAGACTATTATATATTTAGGAAATGATACATGAACTTTATGGTAATCACAAACCTGAAGCCTATGATAGATACACAAAAAATAAAAAGAAATCAGTCCAAGCACAACACTAAAGAAAACCATCAAGAGAAAGAACCATATACACAAGAGAAGAGTATAAGGGAGGAAGAAAGGAGCAGAGAGGAACTACAAAAACAAGCAGAAAACAGTTAATAAAATGGCAATAAGTGCATACCTAGCAATAACTATCTTAAGTGTAAATGGACTAAGTACAATAATCAAAAGACATAGGGTGGCTGAAAGGATAAAGAAAAAAGACCCATTTATATGCTGCCTACAAAAGTCTAATTTCAGACCTAAAGACATACATAGATTGAAAGTGAAGGGATGGAAAAAGATATTTCATGCAAATAAAAGTGAGATAAAAGCAGGAGTAGTAATATTTATTATCAGACAAAATAGATTTCAAAACAAAGAAAGTAACAAGAGATAGAGAAGGACATTAAATAATGATAAAGGGATCAGTCCAACAAGAGGATATAACAATTGGAAATATCTATTCACCCAGCATAGGAGCACCTAAATGTATAAAGCAAATACTAAGAGAGTAAAGGAAGAAATAGATTGCAACACAATAATATTAGGGGATTTTAACACCCTACTTACATCAATGGATAGATCATTCTGACAGAAATAAATAAGGGAACAGTGGTGTTGAATGACACATTAGACCTGATGGACTTAACAGATATATGCAGAATATTCCACCCCAAAATAGCAGAATATACATTTTTCTCAAGTGCACAGGGAACATTTTCCAGAATAGATCACACATTAGAACAATAAAAAGCCTCAATAAATTCAAGAAGATAGAAATTGTGTCAAACATATTTTCAGACAAAAATGGCATGAAACTATAAATTAATTACATGAAGAAAACCAAAAAAACCCACAAACACATGGAGGCTAAACAACATGCTTCTAAATAATCAATGGATCAATGAACAAATCAAAGAGGAAAACAAACAATGCATGGAGACAAATGAAAACAGAAACACATCAGTTCAAAATATGTGGAATGCAGCCAAAGCAGTTCTAAGAGGTAAGTACATAACAATAGAGGATTACCTCAAGAAACAAGAACAATCCCAAATAAACAATCCAACCTCACAACTAAAGAAACTAGAAAAAGAAGAACAAGCAAACCCCATGGTTAGTAGAAGGAGGAATATAATAAAGATCAGAGAAGAAATAAATAAAATAGAGAATAAGAAAATAGAAAAAAGTCAGTGAAGCCAAGAGCTGGTCCTTCAAGAAGATCGTTATCAAGAAAAAAGAGAGAGCACACAAATAAGCAAAGAAATGAAAAAAGAGAAGTTACAACTGACACCACAGAAATTCAAAGAATTATAAGAGAATTCTACAAAAAATTATATGCCAATAAATTGGACAACCTAGAAGAAATGTACAAATTCCTAGAAATGTATAATCTTCCAAAACTGACCCAGGAAGAAACAGAAAATCTGAACAGACCAATTACCAGTAATAAAACTGAATTGGTAATAAAAAAAAACTCCCATCGAAAAAATACCAGTACTTGAAAACAAGTTTCACAGGTGAATTCTGCCAAACATTTAAAGAGCTAATACCTATCCTTCCTCAAGTATTCCATAAAATAGAAGAGGATGGAATACTTCCAAACTCATTTTATGAGGCCAACATCACTCTAATACCAAAACTAGATAATACAAAAAAGAGAATTCAAGACCAATACAACATCTATGCAAAAATCCTCAATAAAATATTAGCAAACTAAATAAAAAAATATAGCAAAATGATCATTTATAAATGGGATTTATTTCAGGAATGCAAGGATGGTACAATATTTGTAAATCAATCAATGTGATATACCACATTAACAAAAGGAAGGATAAAAAGCATATGATCATCTCAATAGATGCTGAAAAAGCATTTGACAAAATTCAACAACCATTCATGATAAGAACTCTCAACAATATGGGTATAGAGGGAGCATACCTCAGCATATAAAGGCATATATGACAAATCCACAGCTAACTTCATACTCAACAGTGAAAAGTGGAAAGCTTTTCTTCTAAGATCAGGAACAAGACAAGGATGCCCAACTCTCACCTCTTTTATTCAACATAGTTCTGCAAGTCATAGCTACAGCAATGGGACAAGAAAAAGAGACAAAAGTGCATCCAAATTAGCAAGGAAGAAGTAAAACTATTATTATTTGCAGATGACATGATACTGTATAGAGAAATCCTAAAGACTCCACCAGAAAACTATTAGAACTAATAACTGGATTCAGCAAAGTTACAGGATACAAAATCAATATACAGAAATTGGTTGCATTCCTATATACTAATAATAAACTGGCAGAAAGAGGAATAGAGAAAACAATTCCATTTACAATTGCATCAGAAGGAATAAAATACATAGGAATAAACCTAACCAAGATGATGAAAGGCCTGTACTCTGAAAACTATATGACCCTGATGTAAGAAATTGAAGGAGACACAAATAAATGGAAATCTATCCCATGCTCATGGGTAGGAAGAATTAATATCGTCAAAGTGGCCATTCTGCCCAAGGCAATTTACAGATTCAATGCAATCCCTATCAAAATACCAATAGCATTTTTCAATGAACTAGAGCAAATAATCTTAAAATTTATATGGGACCACAAAAGAACCTAAATAGCCAAAGCAACCCTGAGAAAGAACAAAGCTGGGGTTATCACACTCCCTTACTTCAAGCTATACTACAAAGCTGTAGTGATTAAAACAGTATGGTACTGGCATAAGAACAAACAAATAGATCAATGGAACAAAATAGAGAGCCCAGAAATAAACCCATGCACCTATGGTCAATTAATATATGAGAAAGGAGGCAAAAATATACGATGGCGAAAGGACAGTCTTGTCAATGGTGTTTTGATAACTGGACAACAACATGCAAGAGAATGAAACTGAATTCCTGTCTAACACCATGCCCAAAGGTAAATTTAACATGGACTAAAGACCTTAATATAACAAATGAAACTATAAAACTCCTAGAAGAAAACATAGGAAAAAAATCTCTTCAACATAAAACATGAGTAACTTTTTTCTGGATACATTTCCCTGGACAAGAGAAACAAAAGCAAAAATAAACAAGTGGGACCATATTAAATTAAAAAGCAAAAGAAACCATCAAGAAAATGAAAAGACAACCTATGGTATGGGAAAATATATTTGAAAATGATATATCCAATAAGGGGATAACATGCAAAATATATAAAGAACTTACATGACTCAACACCATAAAAACAAACCAGTTAAAAAATGGGCAGAGGACTTGAATAGACATTTTTTCCAAAGACCTACAGATAGCCAACAGGCACATGAAGAGATGCTCCACATCACTAATCATCCGGGAAATACAAGTCAAACCTACAATGAGATATCACCTCACACCAGTCAGAATGGCCACTATCCAAATGACAAGAAAAAAATAAGTTGTGAGAAAAAGGAACCCTCCTTCACTGTTGTTAGGGGTGCAAATTGGTGCAGCCACTATGGAAAGCGGTATGGAGGCTTGCAAAAAACTAAAAATAGAAATACTATTTGACCCAGTAATTCCACTTCTAGGAATTCGCCCAAAGAAAACAAAACCTCTGATTCAAAAAGATATATGCACCCTTATGTTTACTGCAACATTATTTACAATAGCTAAGATAGGGAAGCAACCAAAGGGTCCATCAATAGATGAGTGGATAAAGAAGGTGTGATACATGTATACAATGGAATATTACTCAGCCATAAAAGAAAGGAAGTTTGCCATTTGTGACAATATGGATGGACCTAGAGGGCACTATGCTAAGTGGAATAAGCCAGGCAGAGAAAGACAAATATCATATGATTTCACTTACATGTGGAATTAAAAACAAAAGAAAACAAATAAAGCAGCAATAGACTCAGAAACACTGAGAAGCGACTGGTGGTTACCACAAGGGAGGGAGTGGGGTGAGTGGGTGAAATAGGTGAAGGGGATAAAGAGGCCCAAAATCTCAGTCATAATATAAATTAGTCATGGTTATGAAAGTACAGCATAGAGAATATAGTCAATAGTTCTGTAACATCTTTCTTTGTTGACAGATAGTATCTGCACTAGTTGGGGTGAGCATCTAATAATGTAGATAACTGTCAAATCACTATGTTGTATACTTGAAACCAATATAATATTGTATATCAACTATACTTTAATTAAAAATAAAAATAAATCAAATCCCCCCACCCAGGAAAACACAAAACTGTGATATAGTCACACAATGTTATACTACTCAGCAATAAAAAGGAATGAATTACTGATACACATTACAGCATGGATGAATCTTACAAATATTGTGCTGAATAAAAGAATCCTTACACAAAAGAATATAAATGAGATGAGTCCATTTATATAAATTTCTAGAAAAGGTAAAATTAATCTACAGTGAAAAGAAAAAACAGTGGTTGCCTGAGGTACAGATAAGGGTGGACCTTGAATGCAAGAGGGCGTGAAGCACTTTCTGAAGTGATAGCAATGTTCTGTATTTTGAAAGGGCTTTGGGTTGCACATGTGTTTTAATTTTTCATAGCTCACTGGTGGTTCAATTAAGATTTATGCATTTCATTTGATGTAACTTTAATCTCAAAAGAAAGAAGTATCAGAAACCAATTCTGAATTCTAGTTCATGATAGGCATGTTGAAGTATCTAGGGAGAAGTTTATTGTCATTTGCAATTTACTTTGACATGTATCAAAATATTAAGATAGACGATGAAGGTGGATAGAGGAACAGGGAGATGAAGGGTGCGATAATGCAAAATACAAGATAATGTAAGCTGTAGAATCCAGGTGTTTGGTTTATGGGTGTTAAATTTCTTTCAACTCTTCTGTAAGTTTTAAAATATTAATAAGAAAATGTTAGAAGAAAACCGTAGGTGGCTGTGATTCCTCAAGAAGTACCTTATATCCCCTCTCCACACCTCCTCCTGTTTCTGATTTCTCCATGCTCACCCATATATAGTATTTGAATTGGCCCCTCCTATTTTGTTCCCCAGGTTATAGCTTGTTCCCTCGCACTTCTTATCTACCACTCTGTATCCAGTAGCTCCCACCTCCACCCCTAACTCCATTTCAGGCTGTCCTCTGTTAAGGGATATAGTCAGTTGGATTACTGGACTTCTTCAAGGGCCCTACTCCATCTGAAGGAAACTCCCATCCCAGGCTCCAAAACCCCTCCCTGGCTCCCACTCAAAAAGATTATCTTTCAGGTCCATCATTTGCAAAGACATGAGCTCACAGCATGGAGGAAATTGCAATAGACACACAGGTAACCATTCTGGCTTGTCCAGCTGAAGATGACCTTGTGTGTGGGTTTTTGTCTTACTTTATATCAGACCAAATATGATGACCTCAGTTTCCTGTAGAGACAGTTTGTGCAGAAAGTGAGGCCCAGGCACTGTCATCAGGGCCTTCCCAGAGAAGCCATGATATGCTTGTTTAGGAACCAAAATTAAGTTCAGACATCTTAAAAGAAGTCCAACAGGCTTGATCACAAGTTCTCATCATAACTATGTTTCTGAGTGATGTTTGTGAGATCAGCTTAAAAGGACATAGGTCTCCAGACCTAGATGCCAGAGCATCTAGTGCCATGGTTCTTAGCCTTGTTGCACATTAAGATTACGCAGGCACTGATATTTTTAAAGGCTCCCCAAATGATTCTAGTGTACAGGCCAAACAAGGTGGATAATTCAGTCTGGATTCACTGGTATAGCTGTACCAGTTGGGAAGCTATTGAGAGATACTTTCAATGATGTTGGTAAATGTCCTGAAGACACCTCATCTCTTCCAGCCCAGAACCCCCAGACTGCCCCACAATCAGTAACTAAATGGTTACTGCCTGGCCCGGCAGGAGTCCTCCAGAACCCTGCTTCAGCGTTTAGCCAGATTCCATTCTAATTAGTCAGTGCCCAGTACTGTACCCATTATTAAATATTTTGAATACCACTTATGCAGCCCATGTTGAAAACCACTGATCTTGTCAATTCAGACAAGCAGCTGAGTATTTTATCTGTACCACACCAAATAAATAGTTTAACTACATTTCTACCTTTGTCCATGCACATAACTAGGTTTGTGACATTAAGCAAGTCATTTCCTAACTCTGAAAAATGACAGGGTTGAACTAGGTCCTCTTTAACAATGCTTCCAAGTCTGAATTGTGTGATACTGTGATTCTATGAATCATGAGTTCGGCAAAGCTAAAGAAAAGGCTCCAAGAGAAGTAAGAGCCAAATGGATCCAGCCTCCTGTATGCTGATCCAAACCAGCCAAAGAAAACCCACAGTGCGTGTTAATTGTGTATTGCTCTTCTCGGGAAACATGAATCTTTCTTGAAGCTGTATCACTCCCCTGCCCCACCCCACCACCACCACCAAGTTAGGCTTACAACTTGAAGCATGAAGATGAATTCTCCCTAACTTGGGCCAAAGATGCAAATGTTATTAAAGCTGATTATGAAGTTAAGCTATCCACTTTTCAAGTATGGCCTCAACATTTCCATTTACCGTTTCTTGCACAGTGACTTTCACAAAAAGGTGACATACTACAGGAACACATGATCCATTTCACTTGTTCCATGTCCATTTGCCATTGGTTTCATGTAGTTACCCCTTGTTTGTGGATTATAGGGAAGAGGAGGAGTCAGTCGGTTTTTATTGGTCCCTCCAGAAATTTAAACAGCTTCAAGCTGTCCTCCCCCAGTCGATGCCTCTTTTTGGCCAAGTGTTCCTTTGATTTTACAATCTCACAGCAGTCCTCACTTCCATGGCTCTTCAAGCACAGCTCGCTTTATCTGGATCTTTTCACTTTTCACTTACTCTTTCCCTAGGCATGTTTCCCAAGTGGTAACTGGAACCATGTTTACAATAGTCAAAAGTGAGATGGTGAGTTGGCAGTCATGTAGTTCATGCAGTCATTGTGGATGGCCTGAATTATCCAGATCACTTGTCTATACTGACAAATAAACAGCATAGTTGCTGAATCATTTCACTTCATGTAGTGGAGGTATAACTAATTATCTATACTAACTCTGAAATGTATACCTATAGTATGGATCTCTTGCCTCATGTCCAAGACCAGTATCTCTCAAAGTAGCAAACAACTCATGTAGTACTGTGAAACCTCAATACACAACTCAGGGCCCTCATCTCTGTCTCCATCTTAGTTTGCCTGATCTCAATGCACCAAATGCTGCCCTAATTACTCCCCATATCCCTCAAGCCAGATACCCACAACCAAACATGAGATGCTAACACAACAGTGCAAGGAAACACATATCTATTAGTAGTCAGAGCAGAGAGGACTGACCTAGAGGACTGGATTAGAATGGACTCACTGATCAACCCAGGGCCTGGCTGGGCTGTGTTGCTTCTCTGCAAACATTTGTGAGGAGGCCAGACTGTTGGTGTTATCTCCTTTTCTGCATCATCCAGGACTCTACCTTCTTCTTCACATAAAACTCCCTCCCTCACAGCATGTATCAGAAATTTTCTAAGTGTGCTCTGTACAAAGACCACCTGTAACAGGCACTTGAAATAGTATTTAAAATGCAGATTCCTGAGCCCTACCAAGACCAGTTGATACAACCTAAAATTGAAGAACCGTTGCTCTTTATTTTGAGCAAATGACTTTACTTGTCTGAATCTTCATTTCCTCAGTTAGCAAATGGAGCAATTGCCTTTCTTCTTTTACAGGGCTGCTTAGAGAGTGTTTCCATTTATATAGGCCATGATCATTTTCAGCTCAATGTATCTAAACTTACAGTTTTCTCCACTCTCAATTGCTTTCCTGCATCAGCTTTCCCATGTGCATCAGTGACACCATCAGACTTCCAGGATCCCAGAACCAGACCGCTTTTTTTCTAAGGGAGAGGGTGGTGGATTAAAGCTTGCTTTGTTATCATTGCATTGACATTATCACAGTATCAACTTTTTATAGCACAATCTCCAGGCCCTTGTCAACAATGTATCCTTAGAAGGAAATTTGAAGGGGTCTGCAGAAATTCTTTGCAAGAATTAAACACCATTGTAAGGAACCACTGGGAGTAAGGCAGGCCCCAGATTACTCTTACTCTGGGTCAGTTTCACCCAGATCCATGAAGTGTCTTCTCCCGTTTGGAATCCTGGAGACCACTCAATATTTAGCAGAAGCCTCTTTTTGTTGATGTCAAAGTAAGAAGTTTTCCCCCTTCATTACCTAATAAGTGTCCTTCACCATTACCAATCAAAATGTCACATTTATGGAGCACTTACTATGTTCTGGGTACTGTTCTAAAGACTCTACAAGGTTTCACAGCCAGGAAATGCAGCACTGGGATTCAGACCTGATCAGTGTGGTTGCAGTGTCCACGCTCTTAACCACCATGCTCTCTGCTAACTGTTGCCGCCTAACAGCATCTAGACTGCATGAAGCTGAAAGCTGTCTGCCCCAAAGAATCAACAAAACCTCCTCTGTGACCTCTGCCAAAGTGGTGTGAACTTGCTACCAGGGAGTTGGCAAGACCCTTAAGAGGGTTCCCTCTGCTACACACACATGTTGTAAGAGAAAAAAGAAATGCATGGAATGATACTCACCCAATTTAGCATGGCGCTAACCTCTGAAGGCAAAGGAGGGCATGTGGTCAGAAAAAGGCACACAGGGTTCTCAAACTGCACTGGTAGCATTTGATTTCTTAAGCTGGTTGGTGGTTAAACAAGAAGGTACACACAGCTTTTGCGTGTCTTAAATATTTCATAATAAAAAATTTTAAAGGGCTCCTAGGAATTGCATTGTTTTGCATAGAGGGGAGAGCTCAGCCCATGGTATTGAGCTTGCTGTCCTGAGGCCTGAAGAATCTAGAAGTGGGGCTACATCATTCTCAGTCTTGCCTCACATGGATGATCTTTAGATTTACAGCCCTTACTTCCTTTTACCCATCCTAAAGCTCTTTCAAGGTCTAGCAATGAGAAACATCTAAAGATTATATATTCTAATATTCCATAATCCAGGAACTTCATATTTCTAAGCTTAGGAGGGAGTGCAGAATGTCTGGGGAGTGCAGAATGTATGGGGAGGGAAAGCTGGGGAACCAGGAAGAGGGTTGGGAAGAAAGAAAGACTGAAGGAGAAGTAAATACTTGAGTAGCTTAAAGATCAAGAGAAGAGAAAGGAAAGAAGAGCAGAAGTAAGGAGAATAATAGGGCCTAGAAATCATACACACACAGAAGCAAGGGAGAGAAAGACAAAGCACAGTCTAAAGAAAAGGAAAGGAGAGAAGCTGAAAAACCTTGAAAAATAAGAGCAGAAAGATAATAAGTATCATTAATTGAGGACCTTCCATGTGCCAGACACTGTGCTAAGTGTTTTATAAGCATTATCTCATATGATGCCCCCCAATATGCCCATATTCTACAGATGAGTAAAGTGAGGCTCAGAGAATTTGAGAGATTTGCCTGAGGTCACACAGCTTGAGAACCTGAAATCTTACCCCAGATCTGAGTGACCTCAAAGGCTGGCAGCTTAACCAGTGGGTTTATTGCCTCCCAACAGAAGCTGTGAGAAGAAGGAAGAGAAGACATGGGAGAAGGGAACTGAAATCCTTCAACCTCCGGGGCCGACCAGGGAGCGTACGCAGGGGAAGGAGGCTCGCTGGGCCTGTGGCACAGTGCAGAGGGCCTGCCTTGTTAAAGGCAGCCTGCCTCAGCTTGGCTGATTGATGCCTGGTAGGAACGTGGGCCAGGTTTACCAGATAGTCTGTTTTTCAAGTAAAGTTTGAAATCCATATTTTTTTTAAAGGAAACTTCATGATTGTTTTATGTTAGCAAAAAAAAAAATTATTAGGAAAAGAACCACCTTGTGGGCCAAATAAAACCCAATTATGGGCTGAATTTGGCTCACCGGCCACCAGTTTGCAACCTCTGGATAAAGAATTGCAGATAAAGCTGAGTTAGGAGATCAAAATGGAAGAAGAGAGAAATAAATGATCAGAGAACAAGAAAGAGAGGGAGGACAAGAGCAAGCAGGAGGAGAGGAGAAAGATTTTTTTTTTTAAGAAGTGAGAAAAGAGTAAAGTATCAAATAGTGGGCACTGAAAGAGGCAAATGAGGAGGTGGTTGTGGGAAGCCCAAGAGGTAGAGGGGAAGCAGAAAGCTAGCAGAAAAGGAAGTGAAGAAGAGAAGGGGAGAAAGATGGGAGGAGGGCAAAATGAGGCAGAAGAGAAGAAGTAAGGGGAAGAACACGGAGAAGAGAGAAGAAGGGTATGCAGAGGTCAGCCCCTTCCCGGCAACCTGGGGAGACCCCGTGCCACCTGGTGGCCGTGGAGAGATGGGGCAGGAGATCACCAAGCCACCCCATTTCTTGGGAGCGCTCTCTTCCATTGAAAGATGAAACTGTTCTCTTGGGAAACAATTGCTGTTCCTCCCAGGACAGAAGGTGGCAGGCATGGCCACGGCAGCAGCAAGCTGAGGCCCCTCAGGCAGTGTCTGGGGCCCTGGACAGCAGGCCCTGCAGAGGCCTCAGCTGGCCAGCACTGCTTAGCAGATTAGGGTGCTTTGGAGGCTGGCTTAGAGCTGCAGCGTATGGGCCGGCCAGTCTGGCACACACTCTCTCCTGGCATCAGACAAGAGCTTGTGCAATAGAGCAGTAACCATGGTAACCCTGTGTGCTGCTACCCTGTTTGGATTCACAGAGGGGAGTTCAATATTGCATCAGGACACTCGCATTCAGGAAGGGCCAATCCAGTCTGTCCCAGCCCCAGGGGCTCCCCAACCCTCAAGATGCCCCAGGGAGAGCTTGAAGAGAGGAATATTCCAGAAGAGGTGCCTCAATCTCTAGTCTTTCTCCCTCCTGGGCCCCATGTCTCCCACCCAGGGGGCTTTATTGGGTCAAACACTCAGTAGACCTTAAGGGTAGGAAGGATTTCAAAGATAATTCCCGTGTAAAACTCCATCATTAAATTATGTCCCCCATACCTCCTAAAATGATGGTTTTTAGCATCACCTGGGGCTTCCCAGAGAGCCAGACTCACAGAGGGCCTTTGCAGGTACTGAGACTCCCCATACACATATATTTTAAATACCAAACAGGTTACCCAAATTGTGCTATATTTTCAACGTTTACATGGCACACTATTACACCTTAAACTAAAAAAAAAAACCATGCATTAATTTGTTTCTATCTGTTCATAAAGAGTTAATGATTAATATACTTTTTGACTGATAAAGAAGTTTGGAATCTTTGCAGTTAAATAATGTCACAGGGCTTTGGATGTAACAGAGACTATTATGCCAATTAGGGGTTTGGCTGATGACCATGAGTCACTCATAATCTACAGCCTAATTCTAATTTAAATGATCCACTGCAGATGGCAATGTTTTACAATATAATTATACTAGTCACAAGATAATTGCCAGACTTCTTCAATTATTAAAAAATTAATTCACAGTACAGTACAGGTAGTAGGCCTGGTGATGAGTCAGAAGTTTAAAGTTATATGATGAATATGTTCTTTTTGTCAAGTAACTGTACACTGTTTGTCTAGAAAGTCATTTGGTGATAATTTCAAAAGTCCAAAGTTGAAGCCCTGTGTGAGTATGATTCCAGGTCACACACTTTCCTTTACTCATCCCACACCTCCATGCCTTCTGGAGGATGATTTAATTTTTAATAGTGGACTCTTGAAAGTAAAAGCTTTCAAACAAATCTTGATTGGGAGAATTTTAGACAATAGAATAGGGCAATGGGTTTTGGAGATTAACCCTTCAAATGGCATCATGACATGGCCATCTGCTCTTGAGGTGCATTCTAGCTCTTGCCCACATCTGAACTGTGAGTGGTGGCATGAGAGGAGGACTGGCCCTTTTAATGATCTTTCTTAAAGATTATGAAATAATTTTTTAAAAACAGAGCTCATAGATACAGAGGACACACTGGTGGTTGCCAGAGGTGGGGGAGAGAGTGCAGAATGTGTGAAGGGGGTCAATAGGTACAAACTTCCAGTTATAAAATAAATAAGTCCTGCGGATGTAATGTACAGCACGGTGATTATAGCTAAGTATACTGTATTGCATAGTTGAAAGTTGCAAAGAGTAGATCTTACAAATTCTCATCACAAGAAAAAAAATTTTTTGTAACTATGGGTGAAGGTGGTTAACTAGACTTACTGTGGTGATTATTTTGCAATATATACAAATATGAAATCATTACATCGTACATCTGAAACTAGCATAATGTTATATGTCAATTATAGTTCAATTTAAAAATAAATACAAATTGGAAAAACATTATGAAATATTTTAAACATTCTGTTACAAATGATGATACAATTTAGCAGCTTAAAACAACCATGATTTTATGCTCATGGAATCTGTGAGTCAGGGATTTTGAAAGGACACAACGAAGAGAAGTTTCTCTGTTCCATGATGCTTGGCTCCTCTGCTGGGAAACCTTGAAGCCTAGGGGTGACTTGATTGCCAGAAGCTGGATTCATCTGAAGTCTTGTTCACTCACATGTCTGGTGTCTGAGCTAGGAGGACTCAAAGACTACAAGTCCAGCCAAAGCGCCTACATGTGGCCTGTCTACATGACTGGCTTCCTCACTGTCCAGTAGCTTCAAGGTGGTCAAAATTCTTACATGGTAGCTCAAGGCTCCAATAGTAAGTGATCCAACAAGAAAAGTGCAAGTGGAAATCACCTTTTCTGATCCAGCCCCAGAACTCACAGTGCCATTCCCAGAAAATCCTGTGGGGTACAAATGAGCCCATAAAATCAACAGAATCCTAAATGGATACAGAACCCCAAAAGACCTCGAATAGCCAAAGCAATCTTGAGAAAGACCAGAGTTGGAGGCATCACAATTCTCTGATTTCAAACCATATCACAAAGCTATAGTAATCAAAACACAATGGTACTGACATAAAAACAGACACATATACCAATGGAACAGAATAGAGAGCTCAGAATTAAACCCATGCTTATACAGCCAACTAATCTTTGATGAGGGTTTCAAGAACACACAATGGGGAAAAAGGATAATCTCTTCAATAAATAGTGTTGGAAAAACTGGATATTCACATTCAAAAGAATGAAACTGGACCCCTATCTTACACTACTCCCAAAAATTAACTCAAAATAGATTAAAGACATAAATGTAAGACCTAAAACCATAATAATAGAAGAAAATATAAAGAAAAAGCTTCCTGATATTGGTCTTGGAAATGATTTCTTGGATCTGACACTAAAAACAGAGGCAATGAAAGCAAAACTAGGTAAGTGAGACTCCATCAAACAAAAAATCTTCTCTATAGCAAAGGAAACAATCAGCAGAGTGAAGAGGCAACCTACGGAGTAGGAGAAAATATTTTCAAACCATATATCTGACAAAGGGTTAATATCCAAAATATATAAAGAACTCACACAACTCAGCAGAAAAAAAAAGACAAATAATATGATTTCAAAAGGGGCAAAGTACTAGAATAGACATTTTCCTAAAGAAGACATAGAAATGGCCAACAGGCACATGAAGAGATACTCAACATGACTAATCATCAGGGAAATGCAAATTAAAACCACAATGAGACATCAGCTCACACCTGTTAGAATGGCTAGTATCAAAAAGACAAGAAATAAGTGTTGGCAAGGATGTGGAGAGAACAGAACCCTCCTGCACTGTTGGTGGGAATGTAAATTGGTGCCGTCACTGTGGAAAGCAGTATTGAGATTCCTCAAAAAATTAAAAATAGAAAGACCATATGATCCAGCAATTCCACTTGTGGGTGCATATCTAGAGTAAACAAAACCAGTATCCCAAAGACATAGTTGTAGTTCCATGTCATGGCAGCATTATTGACAATAGCCAAGGTATGGAAACAACCTAAGTATCTCTCAGCAGATGAATGGATAAAGAAAATGTGATACACAATGGAATACTATTCGGCATAAGAAGGATATCCTGACACTTGGGACAACATAGATAAAACTGGAGGACATTATGCTAAGTAAAATAAGCCAGATAGAGAAAGACAAATTTGCTAAGAGAGTTGATCTTAAGTGTTGCCACCACACATGAAAAAATGGTAACTATGTGAGGTAATGGATGTGTTAATTAATTTGACTGTTGTAATCACTTCACAATGTATGTATGTCAAATCACTACTATGTATACATTAAATAATGCAATATTATTTGTCAATTATACCTCAATAAAACTGGGAAAGATAACCTAGTGGCATGATTTCAAAATGCCAATAACAAAATAAGTCAGCAAGAGGGGACAGAGACCCACCTATCTACAGGAAATGTGTCAAAAATTTTGGGGCCATAGTTTAAAACTACCACACATATAAAAATATAGAGAGTAACACAAAAACACCAAAGTACCCATGGACCAGTATTTATCCATTAAATTCTTGCTAGGTTTACTTCAGATGATTTTTAAACCAATAAAATGTCACTTTTAAAGAAAGATGCCAGCCTAGGTTGTCTGTTCTAGTATCTGAATACTGCTTATCCAGAAATTCTCCTTTATAATAATAATAATAATAGGTAGCATTTTTGACCTCTTGCTAGGTGCCAGGCGCTGTATTTTTATGTAGATTTCTCTCTACAACTCTATTAACTTGGTATTACAACCACAACCACTGAACAGATGGAAAAAAGAAACCTTAAGTCTTGGAGAAGCAAGTTGCCCAAGGACACTAGGCTAAGGGTTCTACTCAATTCAACAAATATTTATTGAGAACCTACTATATGCCAAGACAGACATGGCCCCTTGTCTTATTCGTAGCACTTATAATCTAGTGGGAGTCAGGTCATAACAATAAAGATTGTGGAAAGTACTATGAAAGACTGTGGAAAGTACTATGAAAGAAAGTAGTAATGTCTAAGGGAAACCAGGAGAACAGAGAACAGAGTCAATATCTCAACTGAACCCAGGCAGCCTAAATCTAGAATCTGTGAGCTCAACCCTTGTACTATACAGATGTGTCTTCTTTCGCTTGGTTTAGGATTTGAGACCTAAGAAAGTTAGGTCTGTGGGTGTGTGTCCTCCTTTCCTCCATCCACTGGATTCTGTGTCTTCCCATTGCTTTAAATTACTTTTACCAGCATTCATTGCTTTATGCTTATTTATTTTGCTACTTGTCTCAGATTTTTCCTGGTAGAACTTTCTTGGCAGTGAGTAACCTTGTCACAGAGAGGTTCCATAAAGCAGACATGTTTAGACTATCCTTAATAAAATAAAGTGGCCTCCCCCCACAATTAACAATGTTGAACATATATTTAAACCTCAGAAGTCCCCAAGTCCTGATTCATCCATCCTGTATTATAAACGCATAAGGCTGCTTTTATCACTCAGTAAAATAATCATTGAATGATTTTCTTGGAAACCCTGAAAACTGGGAGGGAAAAGTAAGTGGTTTGGGCTCTTTGGGGATATAATTAGATCTTTCAAGACTATTTGACTAGGTTATGTTGCCCAAGGATTTAGGGGGGGGAAGAAAAGGTTGATATTTTCCTCCATGTTGAACTCAAGCATGTGACCCACGTTTGTGAGATTCCCCATTATGTGCCAGTCTGGGGTTCTACTTTTATTACAATCATCTTTTGCCTTTCTGTTGCAATTTAATTTTATGCCATTGATATGGTGGGTCTTACTGAAAACATCAGACTTTTAAAAAATA
Organism: Smutsia gigantea; assembly: GCA_032199065.1. Taxonomy (NCBI): domain Eukaryota; kingdom Metazoa; phylum Chordata; class Mammalia; order Pholidota; family Manidae; genus Smutsia; species Smutsia gigantea. The sequence goes on along the minus strand of JAVSCE010001021.1, from coordinate 60,319 downwards.
ACACAGAAAATGAATTGGGTGCCCCTCTGTGTCGAGCAAATAAATTAGAACAAAAACCAACCACAAGACTCTTTCTTTCTTGCTCTCAGTTGCACCTGCTCTGTGTCTAGTTTTCTGGGGCCTAATGGGAGAAAAAGGCAAAGGTCCTGACCTCTCAGATTGACCAGGCCTGTGTGTGGTTTTTGTTTTTTGAACAGTTTAAAAAAACTGAGATGTAATTCACATACCATAAATTTACCCTTTTAACATATACAATTTAGTGGCTTTGAGTATATTCACAGAGCTGTACGACTGTCACTACTATAATTCCAGAACAATTCCAACACCCCGAAAAGATATCCGCATACCCACCAGCAGCCACATGTCATTCCCACCCTCAGCAACCACTAATCTATTTTCTGTTTCTATAGCTTTGCCTCCTCTGGACATGTCCTATACGGGACCAGGCCTCTTTGGCCTCTTTTTCCCTTCCACCTTCTCCCTCTCTGGCTCCCTGCAGTCAGGCCCCTGGATTGCTAGGACAGCCCTGTAAGGAGGGCTGAGTATGTCTGACACAGGCTTTCTTTTCTTGTTTTCTCTGGCCGGTTTTCCCAGCTGCCTTTACTTACTCTCACCTCTCCATTTAAGCCTCCCCTCATTTACTTAATTCATGACTATTTATTGAATGGCAGGCACATCTAACTAATATATAAAACTGAGCACTTAATATGAGTCAGGAAGAGCTGTTTAATAGCTTTACTTGAATTAACTCTTTTGATACAATAACCGAATGAAGTAGGTATTATTATTATTCCCATTTTGGAGATGACTAAACTGAGGCATAGAAAGAATAAGGGACTTACACGCAGCTAGTCAGTGCCAGCACTGGGATATGCATGGTGTTCCATGCCGGGGGCAGGAGGCAGGGGCAGAAGCCAGATGATAAAAGAAAAGAAAGACATGGTTTCTGACCTCAAGGAGCTGGGAGAAAAAATAAATCACACACACGTGTAATGCTGAAGCAACAGAATGTAAGACAGAGTGGTTTTCCAGTGTTCGTGTGCCTCAGACTCACCTGGATGCTTGTTAAAACACAAACTGCGTGGCCCTCCCTCCAGAGTTTCTGGTTCCATAGGTCCTGGGTAGGGCCACAGAAACTTCATTTCTGACAAGCATCCAGCGGTGGCTGATACTGCTGGTGCAGGGACCTCACCGTGAGAACCACTGTCTCAGAGCATCTGGAAACACAGCAGCAAGAGGTACAATTATGTACGTTTAGAAAAAGTAGGAGCTTTGGTGTGGTGTCTGCATTCCACGCTGAGTTACCTGAGGGCTGATGAAAGGGAGGCAGTCGTTGTATCAGCCTACTTAGCGGTCTCTCGCCTGCTGTCAGCTCTCCTGTGCTTCCCCTCCTCCTGCTCCGTGCATGTCAAGTCCAAGCTGTCTCCGAGGCACCTGAGGCCCTTCCCAGTATGGCTGCTGTGGGCCTCCCCAGACTCACGGTCCTGACCTCTCAGCTCGCCCGCTTTGCAGCCTGGTAATTCCAAGTTGCTCTGAGTTCCCAACCTCCCATGCTGGTTCATGCCCTGCTGCTGCTTCCTCTGCCTGAAATGTCCTTACTCACGTTGCCCCACTCAAGTCCTGGCTCCAGAGCCAAACTACCTAGTTTCAAACCTGGGCTCTGCCACTTACTGACAAAATGGATTTTGGGCAAGTTGGTTAACTTCTGTGCCTCAGTGTCCACATCTGTAAAATGGGGATGAGAATAGTTCCTTCCTCATAGGGCTGTTGAAATGATTAAATAAGGCGATGCTTAAAAAACACAGTACAGTCTAGCACATAGTACATATTTAAAAAATTATTTTTACCATTGTTGTTGTTGTTATAAACTTTAGTAAGCCCAGCTTAGGCAGTATGTCTGCCAAAAAGTCTTCCTTGTCACTCTCAGTCCAGGCCTACTAACATTATTAGTGGTTCCCTCTCTCCCCTGTACTTCCCCTGTACCTCATACATGCCTCTCTTCAAATCTCTGCCCTGTCACTTGTTAGCTGTATGATCATAAGCAAGCCACTTGACTTCTCTGTATCTAGGTGTCCTCATCTGTAAAATGAAGATCCCAGCATACTAGTATCCTCTCGGGGTAGCATTCATCTCATTCAGCAATAGTATCCATTGCTGCTATGAAAGAAGGTAATGCAGGAAGAAGTCAGCACAGTGCCCAGGACTTAGTAGAGGCTCAATAAATGTTTGCCAGTGTCATTTTGAACGACACCATAGGATCATCAGAAATGAGATCATTCCTTCTCAAGGTAAGAGCATGATGCTTCTTTCAGGAAGTAGTTGGGAGAAACAGAGGGCTTTACATAGTGGTTCCTGGTTGTGACATTATTACTGCATTCTTGACTTGACCGCTACCTACCTGTGCATCTCCCACCTAGTTGCCCAGCACACACCACACTGTTGCAAGCTTCCTGCTCAGTGTTTCTTCTGCCTGAAATCCCCTTTCCTACATTCTTCCCCAGCTAACACCTGCCCATTCGTCAAGGTTCAGCTTTTCATGTCATCTGATCCAAAAGGATTTCCTTTGAGCCTCCGGGCTGAGGTGGGTGTCCCATCCTCAGTGGGACCTTACCCTACCTACCACAGTGGTAATGACATTGTCGTTTGTTTTTTTTCCGGCATCAGTCTCCCCAAGTAGACTGTGTCTTTCTTCAGAGCCAGGCCTGTTTGGCATCTAGTACAGCGTTTGTGCTATAGCATGGGCTCAGTGAGTATTTGGACTAAACAGAGGTGATTTGGCTGTACTAGAACGGCTTAAGGTTCTTGCTAAAACGCAACAGGTTGCCAAAGACAAGTTGCCTTTCCGAAATTGCAGCGTGTAAAACATCTGGGCATTCTTCTGGTGGCAGGAAAGATGGTTAATTTGACCTATGACTCATGAGAAACTGGCATTGACCAAAGCTGGCTATTAACGCTGCACAAACCTTGGAAAATGCTGCCATCTAGTGATGGAATTCAGAAATGCTTGCGAATGAGCTCTGCTGCTCTCGGTGGGGGGGGTGGAGACTGCAGCTGCATCTACACAGCGCGATGAATGGCCAGTTTCTCTGAATGAGGCAGGTGTGTGATGAGCATTTTCACCTGATATTATCTTGTTAAGTGAGGACAGTAAAGGCTTGGGTACCTCATTTAGCAGTCACCAAATCCTGTTAACGTGACTGCTTGCTGATGGGGTGGGAATTTTCCAGGATAGTCCAGACGGAACCTGTTTGGTCTCATTGTCGTATTCGGTGTCAGATCATGTGCCTTATTTTTTTCAAATGGAAAATATGGTTGGCACAGAGCTGCTTTCAGGTGTTGTATAATCTGATTGGACACAAGCAGCAATTAAGGAATAAGACACCATTAAATCTGGCTCAAGTCATTGGACTGGCTGTACGTGGATTAAACAGACACTCCCAAATATACACATGAATGTTTGCAGTCATAGTCGGGCCAGCTCTACTTTTCCTAGGAACCCCCAAAGAATTTTGGAAAATATCGCCCTTAGAATCATCCTGAGGTTGTTCTAACACCAATAAGTAGCATTACAGATAATCTCCCAAGATGCCCAAAGTGGAACGTGTAGCACATTTGGACTCAAACAGGGTTAGGTTCAGATCACTGCTCTAGCTCTTGTTAGCCATGTGACCTTGGGCAAATTAGTTAACCTCTCTGTGTCTCAGTTTCTTCCTCTGCAAAATAAAAGTGAAAACAATCCCCATCTCATTCAGTTTCTGCGAAGATTAAGCGAGAGGTACATATAAAGAACTTGAGACAGCATCAGGCACTTCAGTAAATGCTTGCGTTTTGAACAGATTACTCGCTACAACCCCCTTACCTTACTGAAATGAATAAGGAAACTCATAGACAATCTAACATACCTACTGTACACGTAACTTCATGTATTTGTGTGTGAGAGAGAGAGGAAGAGAGAGACAGAGAGAGCCATAACTGTAAGCGTAGAGAAATAAAAGGAAACTATTTGTAATTAATCATGAATACATCTGTAAAGGTTCAGGCCACACCAGGCCAGAAACTAAAGGCAACCAGCAGAAACTTGCACCTATGTGTAGAAACTTCATGAATACAAACGCTACAAATGCAGGCCTGAAAAGGAGCATTGCATAAGTGACTCAATTCCTCTGAGCAGTGATATTGTCGGCAACTTGATCATCAGAAATGTTAAACAACTGTTGGAAAAGTTTTGAGCAAAACAATTTCCCTTCAGTTGACATGGTAACTGTATTTCTGGAAATTTCAACGTATAATATCACACAAAAGAAATACTTTGTGTTTATGTGCAAAGCAGAGTTATGTTCTAAGCACAGATCATTATAAACAGATATTTTTTTTACCTACATGAATAACAGGGGAATGGCATTCAAAAACTGGACAGAATACAGCACATTCTTCACCGTGTGGGACTGCCCAGCATAGTGGGGATGTCTAGACTTCTGCCCAGTAAATGCCAGGAGGGCTTCCTCTAGTGGACGGACTCCTGCCTCATATGCACTTACATGCATGCAGACTGCCGAATCAGAGAATCTCCTGTTACAGACCCAATGTTTCAAGAGGAAACTGAGTCAGAGCCCTGCTATTCATTACAGGGGCAGCCTGGAAGAGAAGAATTCAGGAACGTAGTCTCAGCTGTAGGTGAACTGTGGAGAAGGGTTTTAAAACCTGTAGATGCAGCTGAGGCATGAGTCTGGATGAGGCACGCAGGGAAAAGGGTGGAGTGAGGGCTTGCCGAGGTTGGGGTAGGGAGGGTGACGGCAGGGAGGGCAGTCATTCAGACACTGAAGACTGGAGAAAGGCTGGGAGTCATTGCCAAGTAGGTGGCCAAGGCCAGGGCCTAAGCCAAAATGAAGGCTCTAGAGAGGCAGCAAAGCAGGAAGCAGGAAGACAGACAGATGACAGCCAGGACTGAAACAGCAGGCAGAGCAAGGGAAAAGGGCCTGCACACAGGCAGAGTGTCTTCCATCCAGCTGGTTGAAAGTGCAGATTTGGAGTCAGGTAGACCCAGGTTCAAATCCCAGTCCTGAGGCTTCACAGTGACTTCGGGAAAGTTGCTCCAGGTCTCAGAGGCTCACATTCCCTCATGTGCAAAGTGGGCACCCTGAGAAGTAACCGCTTTCTCCTTTGCGTGGTATGTGCCATGGAAGCCAGCTGTTATCACAACTGTCCCCGGTGTCCTGCTCTTCCTTCTGTGCCCACATCTCCGTGAGTGGCACCACCACCCACCTGTTCAGTCATCCAAGCCAGATGACCTTTGAAGAAGCCTGGAGATGATCTTTGACCTCTTCTTCCTCATGCCCCACAGTCCCACTGATTTTTTCCTGGGAAATTTCTCTTGCATCTGCTGCTTCTCTGCCCTCCCTACTGCCAGGGCCTCCAGTTCAACCCTTACCACCCCTCACCCATGTTTGGATCCCATCAGGGAGCTTGGCTACACCTGGGGTGGGGGTGAGCTGCCCTCCTGGGACTCTGCTCTGGTGAAGTCTTGGTGACTGGGCAATAGGTAGGACAGTTATCCAGAATGGGTGGGAACAAATAAAACACAAGGGGGGACTGTGGAGTAGAGCTTGAAATGGAAGTCCAGGGTATTATTGCCAGAGGCAATGCCTGGCCAAGCAGGCTATAGCAAAGTGATGGAGCCCATGCGCTGTAGAGCCAGGCTTCTTGGATCTGAATTCTGCCTCTGCTGCTTACCAGCTGTCTGACCCTGGACAAGTTACTTTACCTCTCTGTGCCTCGGTTTCCTAATCCTTAAAAATGGAAAGAAAAACCATACCTATGTCAGAGAGTCATTGTAAAGATTAAACAACTTATTATAGTAAAGAGCTTAGAATGGTGCCTGGTGCATAGTAATCATGAAAAGTATTTGTTAAAGTACTTGTAAAGATTTAAGATAGGGTTAAGCACAGAGCTGTAAGGAGGTAGATTGCACCCGGGCTATAAACAAAGTGTGTGCCGCCTGGGATGACATTCTGGATGAGTGATGGTAGCCCACAGGGGACAAGAGAAGCCAGCTGGCTTGCAGACAACAGGCTAGATGGACTAGATACACCCCTGCCACCCCCCACCAGCCTCGGGTCTCCTAAGGGAAGCCTTTTCCAGGTGTGTGTGATGGGCTACAGCCCTTAGCAGTGCACCTTCATCCCAACCAAACTGTTTCCTTTGCTTCCTGGCATTTGGCTGCAAGTGCCCAGTGGAAAGCAGGCATTTCTGTATATCCTTAAGGGTCCAGAGGGATCCTTATCCAGATTGGTGAATGGCTTTCTTACCTGACTCCTTACAGATGCCCTGGGTTGGTAGGAAGAGGCCAAGGAATTCTTTGTAAAATGTTCATTTACCAGTGTAAGTACTGCTGCAGCAGATCCAGGCCTGGCTGCACCAAAGACTTGATGGAGTACAGAAGCAGTAACAATGAAGCCCAAATGCAGAGGGTCTCATGGGACCTGGTTCATCAGGTGTTCGAAAAGCTGAAATGTTGGGCAAGCTGCAGGCCACTATCCGGATGCAAGAACTGTCCAGAACAGGTCTAAAATGATGGAGTTCTGTTCACCCTCCTGGATTTAACCAGAGATTAAATGGTCTGGAAGTTGAACTTTGCATCACCCTGGGTTCCCTGGGGGTTCACCTAGGAGGCTGGAAATTACTGGAATTGGGAAAGGCCCATATTGTTACAGAACTGACACTGCAGAGTCCTGACAGAGCTGCAGTTCTCGATTTTTCTTTTAACAGAGTACTGTGTATACTGGGGAGGTAGAGGGTCTGATGAAAGTTGGTAGAAATTCTTGCAGCATAATGGTTATAGAGGCAGTTGCTAGCAAAATCCTGCCATGTATAGGCTGCAGATGCCCAGGGACCAAGGGACAGGGTGAACTGAGAAGTAAGGTTCAGGGTGACATTATATCCGGCCAGACTATTTGCATAGTGCTATATGTGGACTCTCATGTGTACCTCAGTGGTTGTTCATTTTCCACATCATAGCTTGGGGTCCACCCATGCTCGGGCTGGCTGGAGGCATGGGAATTGGCTGAGGCAGGGTCCACAGAGACTTCCAAAGCCCCTTAGTCTACCAGGAATCTGGAGGCAGTTACCGGATGTCCTGAGCTTTGCCGGTGTCCAGCACACTGTGACTGGGGGGTACAGTGGGGAGAACCAGGGCTCAGTCGGGATCCAGAACAGGATTTGGTTTGGTTACCCCTTTACTAGCAGGCAGTGCTGGACTTCCTGATAGGCAGGCAGATTAAACACACATCAAGGACACAGGAAAAGTTCAGCTTCAAAGACCTTATCCAGAATTTTGCCATCAGGAAATCTAGAAATAAGTCAACTTACTGGAAACTCAGCAAAACCATGTAGTTAAGTTTTGCTTTCATTTTGAGTTACATATGAGGGGGACACCACAGTCTTTTCAGAGGCTTTCAGGCCTCTGAGGGTCCTAACTGGGCCTTGCCAACAAGCCTCACATTGGGAATAGTGACTGTATTACAGCTATGGGGCCCTTTGGCCCGGAGTCCCTTCCTGGCCACCAGCTTGTACAATGGCGCCACCTGGTGGTATAAACTGTGCCTTGGGGAATGAGTTATAACCTGCTGCAGAGCTGTTCCAGCCTCCGGATGGAAGGGATAGCTGGGATCCTGTGCAATGGCCTTGAGGTGTGATGGTCAGCTCCCACCTAAGTTTCTGTTCTCTTCTGCTTGCAGTTTTAGCGGCCAGATCTGTTCCTTTCACAGCATTCCAGCCACCCAGCTTTCTCAGCATGGGCCCTAAGCACAGATACACCCACCCAAGTTCCTGGGCCAGAGCTAGACAGAATTCCTAAAAATGGGATTCCTGACTTTGGGGTGCCATGGAGCCCTTTGGTAGGCCCATGAAGCTGATAGAACCCTTCTTTAGAACCATGCTTTTAAATGCATAAAACAAAATACATAGGAATAAAACTCAAATACAGCTATCAAAATATTAAAATTGATTTTGTGATATAGCAGTATATGTGCTTCTTTATCCCACACTAAATAAGAAAATCTAGTGGAAGCTCTCACAACTATCATAATTTCCAAGCAGTGATGAGCGTAGACATTATTTGAAGATACCTGCAGCTGTGGTAATGCGCTATGCAGCCATCTGTGACTTCCACTAATGACAGTCACAGGTATCGCTGATCCCAGCCTGGGTTGTTGGTTATGTTTATAATTGAAGGAAACACTGCATCGAATTGGAGGGAACTGAAGTTAGAGGTTAGTAAGGACAAAGATGTGATTTCTGCCTCCCAGCTCTCAGATGCTCTGGGTGGACGAGCCCCATCTGTGGAGGCCAGGTTAAGAAGCCCTGCATTAGAACATCTCTGGTCCAGGGGGCTGCAGATTGCGGCCCTGGTTAGCTCCTCTCAGCCAGGCTCTAGAGGAGGGGGATCAGGAAATCCTCAGAATACCCTCAAAGGGACCCGACTGGCTGCTAGAGCAGCGCCTGTGCGCAGGCTCCTGGAAAGTCTTGCCAAGTCGTGCAGTCATGCAAAGTGGGAGTGCAGAAGCAGGGGCCGAAGATTGCTGCAGCTTCAGAGTCTCTCGGGTTTTTTCTTCCGAGATCACTTCCTCTTTTCTCCAGAGGGTGGCGTAGGGGCAGGGCTGGAGATCCCTTGGCAGCTGCACCCCGCGGCATCATCACCCCAGGAGCAATCTGTGGCTAACTTGACTGCCAGAATCGGCACCTGCCAAGAGGAAGCAGCCCTTTCCTTCCTGCAAACAGCAGTTGATGGCTCTGCGAAGCAACCCTGAGTTGGAGGCAACCTGTTTGACTCCCCACTACGTGGGGTTTGGAGGCTGAGGTTGGCCCACCCAGGAAGAGGAAAAAACTTAGGACGAGGTTGAGGTTTGGTCCTGCTGGGCTGGAGGAAAAGTGGGCATTCCTACTGAGATGAGCTGGACTGCAAAAGCTGGGCTAGCCAAGGTAGGTTCCATCGCAGAAAAGTGGGATACCAGTGGGCTGCTAGAAAGGCTCGGTTCCAAGGTCCAGATGCTATACAAGAAAGCCGTCAAGGGATTGAAAAGCCAGAGCACCACAGCCCGGCAGAGCCAGAGCACAGCCGTCTGCAGAGTGATGAGCCTCATGTGATCGGGGCCACGTGGCTGACTGCTGTGGATCAGCAGGCACGTTAGCTGGCCTCAGAGGTTTGACATGAAGGAGCCTAGGGGTGCAGGAAAGCACTGGGGTTGGGGGGGGTCAGAGTTGCTGTGACAAAAGGTGTTCTGTCCCAGGGACACCAGGAGTGGTTATGTGTGAACCAGCAGTTGTGAGGTCTGAGGCCTTTAGACCCTAATTTGTGTGCTCCTTCTGCCTAAGGAAGCTGCATAGCATTGTGGGTAAGCACGCAGGCATGGAAGCCACACTGCCCAGCTTTATATACCAGCTCTACTTCTTGCCAGCTGTGTGGTCTTGGGCAAGTCGCTTAACCTCCCTGTGTCTCTGCTTCCTTATCCATAAAATGGGGATAAAAACAATACCTACCTCAACAGGTGATGTAAGAGTGAAAATTAGGCAATGCAGGTAATGTGCTTAGGACAGTGTCTGGCACACAGTATAAATTCAATACATAATATCTCTTATTATAATATGCTGCCAAGAAGCAGTAGAGCTGACTGGTTAAACCTGTAGGCTCTGGACTCAGAGAAAGGGCCTAGCTCTGCCAGGCATTTTCTGTGTGACTTTGGACAAATTACTTACTTAGTCTCTCTGAGCCTCAGTTTCCTTATCTGTAAAATGGGAATAACAATACTACCTAATCTCACAGGATTATTGGGAGTATTAAATGAGAATACTATGTGTAAAGTGACTGGAACATACAGAAGGCTTACGCAACACTAACTCTAATTATCGACCTGTGGACTGCAAACAGGCAGATTTTAAGAGTGCCCTCTAAAGTCAGTACTTGATAAAGAATAAAAATGTGGAAAGATACACAAGATACTATCCATAGTGGTTTTCTTTAGAGGGTATGACTAGGGATACAGGGTGGGATGTGAGAAAAAAGTCCTTACAATTAATTTTGTGCTTTTTTGAATGTCTTAGTTTTTTTCACCACCATTACAAAATTCAAGAACTCCTAATAGGTTATCAGTAATTATGAGCCATCTGTGATCACTTTGTAACTTTCTGTATTAAAAGGGAAAAAGCCATGAACTGGGACCTTTAGGCAGAACATTTGGTTCTGAAGACTCTGAGGGGCAGCATCCTTCTGTTGAACAGTGTGGCAGCGACCAGGGTTGAAGACATCTGGGTGCAGGACGCAGGGTGCAAGGGAGGATGTGGGGTGTCTTTGCGTGGATGTTGACAATGACCACTCTTTTGTGGCCTGGGAATAGTGTCTGTCTGTTAGAATGTCCAAGGCAGTAAATCTCAAGCTGTGGGCTATGGACCACCTGCAGCAGAATCTCCTGGTGGTCCTGGTTGAACCCCACCCAGGACCCTCCAGATCAGAACATCTGAGGCTTCAGCCCAAGGACCTGTATTTATAACTAGCTCTCCAGGTGTAGGTACACTACTTGTGAGACCCACTGATGAAAAAGTTAAGACCAGGGGTGTTTACTTCAAACAGACCTGAGCTCAACCCCCAGTGCAGCTACTGCCTAGCTGTGGTGAAGCCCTCACTCCTCACATGTGTCACTGCCAACTTGCTGCCTGGGCCCCAGGACCCGTGTTTCACAGCCCTGTCCCGATTGCATGTGCTCAATTGCTTAGCTGCCTTTTCCTGCCTCTGGGCAGTGGAAAGGCCTCTTCCGCGTGGATGACTGTGGCTCTCCTGCTCCTGAGTGCGCACGTCCAGTGCGCAGCTGGGCAGCGTTTTGTCTCTTTTCCTTCCCAGGCCCCTGGCCTGAAATAGCTGCCAATCCTCTTCCCCAGACAGTTGCTATGTGGCTGGGATTTACTATTCTGACCAATCTGGGGGCTGATATTGTTTACTTGGCTTTTGCTTTTTCCAGCTCACACCTTTGTAAAAAACCTCTACTCAAGTACACACATACTCAGATGCAAAAGCCTCTCTAGGTCTCAGGACGTTGGGTAAGGTGTAAAGGGGAATAGTAATAGTGCTTTGTTGATGGGATTGTTGTGATTATTACATGAGGTAATGTATATAAGATGCCCTGCACAGTTCCTAGCTGCTGTTATTAGGTTATGTGCAGGATCCCTTTTCCTGTGGTGTGGGCTTTTACCATCTCCCAGGTCCATTCCTCTCTCGGGGCCTCAGTCTGCACATCCCTAATGCCATGAGGGGAAAGTTAGGTGCACGATCTCTGAGGTTCATCTCAACCCTGCCATCTTAGCATGCTCTATGAGGAGCTGTTCAAAGGACAAGTTTGAGTTGTCTCTGGGGAAGCCACCAAGGTCACTGTCAGCCAACGGATGCTTCAGAGCAGGGTCTGGAAGGATGAGGAGGAGTCTGCCTGCATATACCACTATCAGAGCCATTCTTGCCCAGATGACTAAAAGGTGGCCTCACTTGCAAACCTTGCCTGGGCCTCACAGCTACTTAATTACATGCTACTCCCTGATGGCCCACCCGCACAGTGAACCGTGTTCCCAAAAGCAGTTCTCTCAAAGGCCTTGCCATGCAGCTCTCCCTAATGGGTGTGAACATCCCATCTCCCCTTTCCACCTTTGAGCTGTGTCTTACAAAGGACAGGTAAGAACTGTTTCATAAGTCCAGTTAACTGATGACAAGATGAACCAACAACTTTCAAACTTTAATGTGCATCAGAACCACTTGAAGGCTTGTTCAACTGCAGGCATCTTGGGCCCCACCCCAGAACTTGCTCCCTCAGTATCTTCAGGGATAGGTCTGGGCATCACAAAGTGTCATTGTTCCATACAACACATGCACTGGAATTACCTAGAATGCTTGCTTACAATGGAGATTCCTGGGCTGGATCCCAGACATACAGAATCAGATTCTTAGGCTTAAGGACGAGTATGTGGTTGGCCTAAAGCAGTAGCTCTCAAAGTGTGACCCCCCACTCCCCAGCAGTATTACATTCATTTGGGAATGTGTCAGAAACGTACATTTTGGAACCCTAGCCCAGACCTACTGAATCAGAAACTGCGGGTGGAGCTTGATATTTTGTGTTTGTACAAGACCTCCATGTGATTCGGTTGCAGGTTCAATCTTGAGAGTCACTTTGCTAGGGTGTCACTGTTCCCACATCCTGTCCCTTAAGGGCCACATCATGATTCTGAGTTCTCACTGGATGTGGCTGAGCATAGAAGTCAGTTACTAGTGCTTCCTGATGAGATTCCAGCAAAGTTAGACTCACAACATTTTCTGGGAAGATCCCAGAAAATAGTGCTGGGATGGTCACTACCGCAGTGGGTGAATGAATCATGGGTGAGCCAAATCAGGGTGTGTGAGGATTCTTTGGAGGTGAACAGGTTTCAAACAGCTGGAATCAGACGAAGTCTCCTCTCTTCTTATAGGGATAATTCAGAAGGGTGCTTTGACTGGGAAAATGGACAAGTCGCCCAGGTGGTACCCTGTGACCCCCAAGAATCTGTCATCCCTTTGCTAGTTCTGGAATCTCGTCATTTTACATCTGAGGACACCATGTCCAGCCTCAACCAGACGTGGATTAGGAATTCATACACTGTATTATCAAATATGCATTTTAGAAAATATTTTGTAATTACTAATCTGTCACATACTTTCTATATGCCAAGAACTATATGAAGGCTTTACATTGATTATCTCATTAAAATTCTTACATCACCCTGTGAGTCATGCAAGAAATTGAGGCTCAGGGAAACTTGCCCAAGGTCACACTGCTGATAAAGGGCAGGGCTGAGATTTGACACTGGGTATGTCTGACTCCAAAGCTCATGCTCTTAACTATTCATGCATTAATTCATTCATCCATTTAATCATTCATTCATTTATTCATTCATGTATTTATTCTCAGGTAACTTTCACTCTAGTACAGGAGTCAGATGATAGACTAGATAAACTGCTTAAGTATATAATAGGTAACCTCACCGTAAGTGCCAAAGAAAAAAATTAAGCAGATAAACGGTGCTGTGACATGTTTGGAGGTAAAAACAAGGTGGCCAGGAAAGGTCTCACTGAGAAGGTCACATTTAAGCAACAGCCAGATGAAAGTGCTGGAGCAGCCAGGCAGATATCTGGGAGAAGAGCATTTAAGGCAGGGGGAAGAGCAAGTGTGAAAACTCTGAGGTACGGGAATACCTGATGTATTAGAGGAATAGGGAAGTGGCTGTTCCGGCTGCAGCAAAGTGAATGCAGGGGAGACTAACAGGCGATGGGGTCAGGGAGGTAACTGAGGGTCCAGATCATATAGAGCTTCTAGGACTTTGTCTCTTACTCTAAGTGAGACTAAGGAATGATGTCCGAATTAGGTTGTAAAAAAATTGCCCTAGCTACTGTGCAAGAATAAACTGAAGGGGGGTACAGGCAGAAGCAGGGAGAACAATTAGGAAACTCTGAAATAATTCAGACAAAAGAGGATGGAGTTGGAAAACAGTCTGGTGGTTCCTCAAAAAGTTAAACTCACTTACCATATGACCTACAAATTCCACTCCTAGACATATACCCAAGAGATAGACACATCCACACAAAAACTTGTATCTGAATGCTTATAGCAGCATCATTCATAACCGTCAAAAAGTGGAAACAACCCCAATCTAATCAACTAATGAATGGAGAAACAAAATGTGGCATATCCCTCCAGTGGAATATTACTCAGGCATAAAAAGACTTTAAGTGCTGATACATGCTATACTATGAATGAATCCTGAAAACAATTTCCTAAATGAAAGAAGCCAATCAAAAAAGACCACATAGTTTATGAGTTTATAGAGAAGTCCCAAACAGGCAAATCTAGAGAGACAAAAATAGGTTGGTTGTTTAAGGCTGTGGGGCAGGGAGGGGACAGGCAAAAAGGTGGGTGACTTCTGAAGGGTACAGGATTTCTTTTGAGTTTAATGAAAATGTTCAAAAATTGATGTTGGTGATGGCTACAAAACCCTGCCAATATACTGAAAACTATTCAATTGTATGCTTTAGATGGGTGAATTTTATGGTATCTGGATTATATCTCAATAAAGCCTTTTTTAAAAGATTACGGAGACTCCAACCATGGTGAAACAGTGAAGGCGATGAGAAGTAATTGGATTGTGGATATATTTTTAAGGCAAAGTCGATGGGGTTTGCTGACATGCTGGATGTGGGATGAAAGAGAGGAGTCAAAAATGAGCCTAAGTTTTTTGGCTTGAGCAATGTGAAAGTTGCCATTCATTGACATTGGGAAGTCTATGGGAGGACCACGTTTTTGGAGATAAGGATGGAGTTCTATTTTGAACATGTTACATTTGAGATGCTTATTAGACCCCCAAGTAAAGACTTGAGAAGGCAGTTGGAGATATGAGTCTGATGTTGACAGGAAAGGTATAGGCTGCAGATACAAATTTGAGAGTCAACAGTATAGAGATGGAATTAGAAGCTACTATGATGGATGATCTCACCAAGGGTATGAGTGTAATTCTGTCATATTGTCTCCCATGTATTTGGTGACCCTTCTGTACTCCAGAACTGCCTAAACCAGGGTCTCCAGGGAGACCAGATCTTGGGAGTATATCAATATGTTCTTGAAGAAACCAATCAGGTTCAGTCTCATGGGTGATGCTATTCATATATCAGTGGAGCATTGCATATTTCAAAGGGAATCATCAACTAACTTGATTACCTTTAAGAAAGTCTAAAACTGTACCTTTCATTTCCTTCCTGATTTAGATAGGATCATGTGCTCCCCACTAAGTTCAGGATTACAAACACCCAACCCCCTAAGCTGATCTGAAACCCTGGGGCTGAGCAAAAAAGGCTGAAATCCTGTTCTCAGTGCTTTGATTCTAAACATTCGAGCACATTTTATTCTTTTTCATAGAAAGTACTAGGATCTGGGGAAAGGAGGTAGGGACCCTCATTTATAGGTTTACTTCAAATATCCCGAGACCATAGGTCTGTGTTTGCCTGGATGCTGTACTATTTTAGAAAGAGTGGGTATCCTCTTTCTAAGGTAGATATAGCTTATCTCCAGACAGAGAGAAGTGCTGTGGGAGCTCTACCGGTGCTGCAAGGAGCTCTCTGACTGCCTTGGGTGACTTACATGCATAATCCACAACAAAAAGCTGAGGCAGCTAAAGGACCCGTGAGTGACAAGCACATCCAGCTAGGAAAGGCCAGTTACCAAAGCCAGAGAGGCTGGATTAAAGATAGTTCTAAATGCTCAATATGTACTCTAAACTATATGCTTCTTGAGGACAGGGACCAAATCTTAGTCATTCTCATATCTGTGAACTTCCTCTCTCAGGGGCTGGGGTAAACCCAGCTTAAGAGTGTAAACCAACTACTTCCGGGAAGATGGCGGTGTGAGCAGGGCGGCAGAAATCTCCTCCCAACACTATATTTATCTACGAAAACACAGAAAATACATCTATTCCTAAAAGAGAGACGAGAATACACAGGAAAGCGCACAGCGTGCAGCTACACCCGAGAGGACTCGGCACCCTAAGAGGCGGGTAAGATACGGAGCCGCGACCGGCGGGACCCGAGCCCTCCCCCACCCCAGCGCACCGGCGGGAGGAGAGGATTCGGAGCCGGGAGGGAGTGGAAGTGCACCCCGCTAAGTAGCCAGCCCCGGGGATCTGCGCAGGGAGCGCTGACTCACATTGCACAGTGCAGCGGAGATTGGAGAGACAGAGGGGCAGGATCTGAGCGGGGAACGCGCCAGGGGGCTTGCAGCCGGCTCCGGGAAGGAAAAAAAAGTGCGCGCTTTCCTCAGCGGTCTTAAAGAGACAGGAGCCCAGCGGAGGAGCCGGATCGCCCCAGCACACCCAGCCCAGCAGGCTGGGAGTCCTGGGGAGTTTCAGACGCCTTAGCTGGCGACTGAGGAAGCGTAGCCATACTTACACTTCTCACTGAGATCAACAGCCTCCTATTCGTTCCCACCCTTGCCAGAGCGATAAAGGGCCCTGCGGAGTGGCACAGTCACAGCTGTGGAATAGTGGGGCAATAGCGCCACCTAGAGCATTCCCACAGAATCTACGTCCGGTGGGCATTTTTTTTGTTTTTGTTTTTGTTTTGTTTTTTGTTTTGTTTTTTCTTTTCTTTCTTTTTTTCTTTCTTTCTTTTTCTTCTTTTTTTCTCTTTTTTTTTTCTTCTCTTTTTAAAGTCTTAAAGAGCCCAGCTGACATACGTCGCAACTATCAGTGACCAAATTATACAGCCATGAAAAGACAGAGGAATATGGTTCAGACCAAAATCAACCAGACAACCCCAGAGAGGGAGTCTGAAGTGATGGAAATGCACAGCCTCCCTGAAAAAGAATTTAGAATAAAAGTCATAACCATGCTGATGGACCTACAGAGAAATGTGCAAGAGCTGAGGGAGGAAGTGAGGAACTGAGGAAAGACAATACAGAAATCAGACAAGCGATCGACGGGCTTAACAGCAGAATGGACGAGATGCAAGAGACTGTTAATGGAATAGAAAACAGAGAACAGGAGTACAGAGCAGCTGAGGCAGAGAGAGATAAAGGATTTCTAGGAATGAAAGAATATTAAGAGAACTGTGTGACCAATCCAAACGGAACAATATTCGCATTATAGGAGTACCAGAGGAAGAAGAGAGAGAAAAAGGGATAGAAAGTGTCTTTGAAGAAATAATTGCTGAAAACTTTCCCTCGCTGGGGAAGGAAGCAGTCTCGCAGTCCACCGAAGCTCATAGATCTCCCAACACAAGGGACCCAAGGAAGACAACACCAAGACACATAATAATTAAGATGGCAAAGATCAAAGATAAAGACAGGGTATTAAAGGCAGCTAGAGAGAGAAAAAAGATCACCTACAAAGGAAAACCATCAGACTATCATCAGACTTCTCAACAGAAACCTTACAGGCCAGAAGAGAATGGCATGATATATTTAACGTTATGAAACAGAAGGGCCTCGAACCAAGAATATTGTATCCGGCACGATTATCATTTAAATATGATGGAGGGATTAAACAATTTCCAGATAAACGAAAGTTAAGAGAATTTGTGTCTCATAAACCACCACTACAGGATATCTTAAATGGACTGCTCTAGATGGAAGCACACCTAAGGCTAAAAAGATGTCACCAGAGAAAAAATCATAGCAAAGAAAGCAGACCATCCAAATACTAACTAAAGGCAAAGAATAAAACACCTATTATAGAAAGAATGGAGGAGGAGGAATAAGAAAGGAGAGAAAGAAAGAAACATCAGACTGTGTTTACAATAACTTAACAACAAAGTTAAGTTAGATTGTTAGATAGTAAAGAAGCAACCCTTGAACCCTTGGTAACCACGAATCTAAAGCCAGCAATGGCAATAAGTACATATCTGTCAATAATCACCCTAAATGTAAATGGACTGAATGCACCAATCAAAAGACACAGAGTAACAGAATGGATAAAAAAGCAAGACCCATCTATATGCTGCCTACAAGAAACTCACCTCAAATCCAAAGACATACACAGACTAAAAGTGAAGGATGGAAAAAGATATTTCATGCAAACAACAAAGAGAAAAAAGCAGGTGTTCCAGTACTTGTATCATACAAAATAGACTTCAAAACGAAGAAAATAGCAAAAGATAAAGAAGGACATTACATAATGATAAAGGGGTCAGTCCAACAAGAAGATATAACCATTATAAATATATATGCACCCAACACAGGAGTGCCAGCATATGTGAGACAAATACTAACAGAATTAAAGGAGGATATAGACAGCAATGCATTCATCTTAGGAGACTTCAACACACCACTCACTCCAGAGGACAGATCAACCAGACAGAAAATAAGCAAAGACACAGAGGCACTGAACAACACACTAGAACAGATGGACCTAACAGACATCTACAGAACTCTACACCCAAAAGCAACAGGATACACATTCTTCTCAAGTGCACATGGAACATTTTCCAGAATAGACTACATACTAGGCCACAAAAGAACCTCAGTAATTTCAAAAATATTGAAATCCTACCAACCAACTTCTCAGATCACCAAGGTATAAAACTAGAAATAAATTTTAGAAAGAAATCAAAAAGGCTCACAAATACATGGAGACTTAACAACACTCTCCTAATTAATCAGTGGGTTAACGACCAAATCAAAACAAATCAAAGAATATATGGAGACTAATGACAACAACAACACAAAGCCACAACTTCTATGGGATGCAGCAAAGGCAGTTCTAAGAGGAAAGTATATTGCAATCCAGGCTTATTTAAAGAAAGAAGAACATTCCCAAATGAATAGTCTAAAGACACAATTACCGAAATTGGAAAAAGAAGAACAAATGAGGCCCAAAGTCACCAGAAGGAGGGACATAATAAAGATTAGAGAAGAAATAAATAAAATTGAGAAGAATAAAACAATAAGAAAAATCAATAAAACCAAGAGCTGGTTCTTTGAAAAATAAACAAAATAGATAAACCCCTAGCCAGACTCATTAAGAGAAAAAGAGAATCTACACACATAAACACAATCAGAAATGAGAAAGGAAAAATCACGACAGACCCCACAGAAATACAAAGAATCATAAGAGAATATTATGAGAATCTATATGCTAAAAAGCTGGAAAACATAGAAGAAAATGGACAACTTCTTAGAAAAATACAACCTTCCAAGACTGACCAAGCAAGAAACAGAAAAACTAAACAGACCAATCACCAGTGACGAAATCGAATTGGTAATCAAAAAACAACCCAAGAACAAAACCCCTGGGCCTGATGGATTCACCTCTGAATTCTACCAGACATATGGAGAAGAAATAACACCGATTCTCCTTAAAGTTTTCCAAAAAATAGAAGAGGAGGGAATACTTCCAAACTCATTCTATGAAGCCAGCATCACTCTAATACCAAAACCGGGCAAAGACTCACCAAAAAAGAAAATTACAGACCAATATCCCTGATGAACGTAGATGCAAAAATACTCAACAAAATATTAGCAAACCGAATTCAAAATACATCAAGAGGATCATACACCATGATCAAGTGGGATTCATCCCAGGGATGCAAGGATGGTACAACATTCGAAAATCCATCAACATCATCCACCACATCAACAAAAAGAAGAACAAACCACATGATCATCTCCATAGATGCTGAAAAAGCATTTGACAAAATTCAGCATCCATTCCTGATTAAAACTCTCAGCAAAATGGGTATAGACGGCAAGTACTTCAACATCATAAAGGCTATATATGACAAACCCACAGCTAACATCATACTTAACGGCGAGACGCTGAAAGCTTTTCATCTAAGATCGGGAACAAGACAGGGATGCCCACTCTCTCCACTGTTATTCAACATAGTACTGGAGTCCTAGCCACGGCAATCAGACAAAACAAAGACATACAAGGCATCCAGATTGGTAAAGAAGAAGTCAAATTGTCACTATTTGCAGATGACATGATACTGTACATAAAAAACCTAAAGATTCCATTCCAAAACTACTAGAACTAATATCTGAATTCAGCAAAGTTGCAGGATACAAAATTAACACACAGAAATCTGTTGCTTTCCTATACACTAATGATGAACTAACAGAAAGAGAAATCAGAAAACAATTCCATTCACAATTGCATCAAAAAGAATAAAATACCTAGGAATAAACCTAATGAAGGAAGTGAAAGACCTGTACTCTGAAAACTACAAGACACTCCTAAGAGAAATTAAAGAGGACACTAACAAATGGAAATGCATCCATGCTCTTGGCTAGGAAGAATAAATATTGTCAAAATGGCTATATTACCTAAAGCAATCTACAGATTCAATGCAATCCCTATCAAACTACCAACAGCTTTCTTCAATGAACTGGAACAAATAATTCTAAAATTCATATGGAACCACAAAAGACCCCAATAGCCAAAGCAATCCTGAGAAGGAGGAATAAAACAGGGGGAATTACGCTCCCTGACTTCAAGCTCTACTACAAAGCCACAGTAATCAAGACAATTTGGTATTGGCACAAAACAGACCCACAGACCAGTGGAACAGAATAGAAAATCCAAACATTAACCCAAACATATACAGTCAATTAATATTTGATAAAAGTGCCTTGGATATACAATGGGAGATGACAGCCTCTTCAGCAGCTGGTGTTGGAAAAACTGGACAGCTACATGTAAGAGAATTAAACTGGACTACTGTCTAGCCCCATACACAAAGGTAAACTCAAGGTGGATCAAAGACCTGAATGTAAGTCATGAGACCATAAAACTCTTAGAAAAAAACATAGGCAAAAATCTCTTGGACATAAACATGAGCGACTTCTTCATGAACATATCTCCCCGGGCAAGGGAAACAAAAGCAAAATGAACAAGTGGGACTATATCAAGCTGAAAAGCTTCTGTACAGCAAAGGACACCATCAGTAGAACAAAAAGACATCCTACAGTATGGGAGAATATATTCATAAAAAACTATCTGATAAAGGGTTGACATCCAAAATATATAAAGAACTCATGCACCTTAACAAACAGAAAGCAAATAATCCAATTAAGAAATGGGCAGAGGACATGAATAGACACTTCTCCAAAGAAGAAATTCAGATGGCCAACAGGCACATGAAAAGATGCTCCACATCGCTAATCAGAGAAATGCAGATTAAAACCACAATGAGATATCACCTCACACCAGTAAGGATGGCCAACATCCAAAACACAAACAACAACAAATGTTGGCAAGGATGTGGAGAAAAGGGAACCCTCCTACACTGCTGGTGGGACTGCAAATTAGTTCAACCATTGTGGAGAGCAGTATGGAGGTTCCTCCAAAAACTCAAAATAGAAATACCATTTGACCCAGGAATTCCACTCCTAGGAATTTACCCTAAGAATGCAGCAGCCCAATTTGAAAAGGACAGATGCACCCCTATGTTTATTGCAGCACTATTTACAATAGCCAAGAAATGGAAGCAACCTAAGTGTCCATCAGTAGATGAATGGATAAAGAAGATGTGGCACATATACACAATGGAATATTATTCAGCCATAAGAAGAAAACAAATCCTACCATTTGCAACAACATGGATGGAGCTAGAGGGTATTATGCTCAGTGAAATAAGCCAAGCCGAAAAAGACAAGTATCAAATGATTTCACCATATGTGGAGTATAAAACAAAGAAAAAAACTGAAGGAACAAAACAGCAGCAGACTCACAGAACCCAAGAACGGACTAATAGTTACCAAAGGGAAAGGGACTGGGGAAAATGGGCGGGAAGGGAGGGATATGAGGGAAAAAGGGGCATTAAGATTAGCAGATGTAATGTTGCGGGGGCACGGGGAGGGCAGTACAACTCAGAGAAGACAAGTAGTGATTCTATAGCATCTCACTACGCTGATGGACAGTGACTGTAATGGGGTTGGTGGGGGGGACCTGATGAAGGGGTAGTTTAATAATCGTAATATTGCACATGTAATTGTAAATTAATGATAATAAAATAAATTATATTAAAAAAAAAAGAGTGTAAACCAGGTGAGCCAGTACTAGGACTGGAGTCATACGGAGCCGAGCATACTTCCGTCCCTCACTCTGAGACAGCCAGGAACATAAAGGGCTAAGCAAAGAGTTCAAATCTAAGGGGTGCAGAAGGTTGAGCCAAGGAAACCAAGTACAGATTTCAATCACAAAGGATAAGAATGGAAGCAAAACCAAGAAATAGTGTCCAAAATCAGGATGGCACTGACCTGGTCAACCTGAGCCAACCATCATGTCCACCCCAAGCCCCCAGGGCTGCACCATCCTGGTCTATCACATCCTCTCTCGAGCCCCTAACTCTCTGGGGAAGAATACTAGATCCAGTGATATATGTATAATATGGAAGAAAAAGTACAAGAACTCCTCTTCCATTCCAGCAATGCATGGGAACTCATTAAGTCCTCCCACCTGAACCGAAACTAAGTTTGCCCCTTTCATGAGTGGTTCATTAACAAGGTAGTGAAGGTTGAGAAATGGGCATCAGAATGAGGGGACCTAATAATCCCCAAGGATAACTGAATGTCTGCCAGACAAGAAAGGACCAAGAGCCTTCCATTATTCAGTGTATTTATACTCCCACTGTGTCCACGTAGTGCTGAAGAGGAACTAGATAAGTAAGCACATAGAGTGCATTGTGTTAAGGACGCTGATGAAGGGTGCTGACAGATGGGATGGGCAGACCCAGAGAAGTCAGTGATTACTTCTTGGGGATTCCAGGCAGCTCCACTGAGTCTTAAAAAACAAGAAAGTGTCATACAGGTAGTGGGAGCAATATAAATAAAGGTGAGATGGCCTGGCGCATGAGGGGAACTGTGAATACAACACGGTTTCAGGGACTGGAGAGGGAGGTCAAACCACCCAGCAGTCCTTTTTAAACTGCAGCTTGTAACCTATTACTCTGTTGTGAAATCGATTTGGTGAGTCAGGACCAACATTTTATTAAATGATATGGACTATAATAGAATAGAAAATATAATGCAATGCCTGTAATAAAGGTGAGAATTCGTTTGTGAAAAAATTTTTAGGTTGTTTATATACATATCTCTATAGGTAGGTACGGGGTTGCAATGTAAAATGTATTTTCTTCTGTGGGTCACAGTAAAAACATGTTTGAAATCCACCATCACAGAGGAACTTGTCAATCCTGCTAACATGTTTGGACGTTTTCCTGAGTGCCGGCCACCTCCTTGGTAAACTAGTGTTCGGGTGCCCCTGTCGACCCCCTCCCTGCCTCTGACCCGCAGATTGAGGGGGCAACGCGATGAAATATCGAAGACCTGAAAGGACCAGCCAGGGGACTCAAGGTATAACAGCTCAAAAGTAATGCCGAAAAGGCACCTCTCATATTTATTAAACAAATGAACTCAAAATGAACCCAAAACATCATCATCTGGCCTTGAGTCTAGCCCAAGGACGCGATACTCCTCAAGGATACTGAAACCATGCGAGGGCGGCCCCGAGCCATGGGAACTGTTTTGGTTCTCATCATTTTGTCCTTGATCACACATCAAGTGTTGTAAGAAAAACAATCAAGTCATGTGTATTTGATTTCTATATTACTTGAGTTATGTATTAACCCCATCAATCCCACACCTGAGGCCATGGCAAGCTATTGAAGGATTTTAAGCAAGGTAATGACATGATACAATTTGTGTTTCATCAAAGAGTTTAACCACCTTAGATCAAATTAGCCATGGAAAAGGTGGTGGAATCAAATTAAATACAGATTGACAGCTGATCTTTTCAAAATTAAATGTTCACGCTAATTTAAACTACGTGTCATAAGGAAAACACTTCAAACTGTACACATTTATTTATTTGAAAAATATTTTTGGAGAGCATATCATGTGTCAGGCACTGGGCTAGGCACTGAGGTTACAATGGGGAACAAAAGTCAACACTGTCCCCCACTTCATAGAGTTTGGTCTAGTGAAAGCAACAGTGAACAAGCTAACAGAAAAACCTGAATGAGTGCCTTAAATGCTACAGAGAAAAGTACAGGCTGTTTTGAGAGAGGAGCAGAATGGGGGTACAGGAGAGAATAGTGCCTTAAGCTGTGGAGTCAGGGATAAGCTCTCTGGGAAGTAATCTCTAAGCTGAGACCTTAGGGATGAATAAAAGTTAGAAGTGAAGCGTGTGGGGAAAGAGCATCTCAAGAAGAGGACAGCAAGTGCAAAGACTTGGAGGCAGGAAAAGAGTTTGGCAAGTTCAGGAGCAGAAAAGAGGCCATCGTTGCTGGAGTATGATGATCAGAAAGAAAGATGGGATGCAGGTGGGGCCAGGGGAGGTCACTGTGTGAGATCTGAGGCAGGTGAAAGGCAGGATGAAACCTGGAAGAATTGGCTTGTGTTTGGATACTTGCCAGGGCCTTTAGCATGG
The DNA here is from genome assembly GCA_032199065.1 of Smutsia gigantea. Taxonomy (NCBI): domain Eukaryota; kingdom Metazoa; phylum Chordata; class Mammalia; order Pholidota; family Manidae; genus Smutsia; species Smutsia gigantea. The sequence continues at coordinate 36,343 of JAVSCE010001021.1, read as the reverse complement.
GCATGCTGGGAGCAGTTAGAGGGACTGGTGTGTAAAGAGCACCACCCATTCCTTACAGGCCTCTGCTGCAGGTGGAATGAGCCACCATTCCTTCAGAATTTGCCTGGTAGGAGGTTCTAAAATATCTAGGAGGATCCAGAGATCAGAATAAGGCTCTGCAAGCCTTGAAGACATGCTGTGTACTGCACAACTCCAAGGACACCTTTCAGGTTCGCTGGTTATTTCTGGGCCTTTACCACTTCCTGGTGCCAATTCCTAGAGCTTTCTTTCCTGAACCCAGCATCACTTGCATGATAAAATGTTTCTTAACTCATGTTGTTGACTCCTTGCTGACATGCTAGCAGCAAGGCAACACTGGTTGGATATGCATAGAAGAAGCCTGCTGGAGTTGGAAGACATTGGAGTTGACAACCTGTCACCTCAGTCCCAAACAGTAACCTTCCAGATCTGAGAATAAATGGGTAGAGTACTGGCTGGAAGAGGATGTTATGGTATGCTCCATTCAATGTCCTTCCTTGTGGTTTGGTACCAGTTGGCATTCTTCTACCAATGTTTATAAGACAGACACTTTTGGGAGCAGCCCCTAGTTCCTACAAGGATCATCTGGCTCCAGTGAGTGTGGGATAATAGCAGTGGAAACTGTGGTTGCTAAGGAAGATGGTGTTGGGAGAAATGGACTTCAGTGATCTGAGTGCATCTCTGTTGTGCTGAGGGAGGTGGTGTTTTGGTAAGAAGTATGGTAGAAGAGACTTCTCATAAACTGGCTCTCAACCAGGGGTAGACTTGCCCTCTGGGGCACATATGGGAATGGCTGGAGGTATTTTTGGTTACCATAAATGGGGTGGGGATGGTGCTACTGGCACCCAGTGGGTAGAGGCAAGGGATGCTGCTTTACCTCTTACAATGCACAAGACAGCCTCTCGCAACAAAGAATTTTCTGGCATGAATATCAATAGTGCCTTGGCTGAGAAATCCTGCTTTAAAAAAAAATCTCATTGATATGCCACATGTGGGTGTCAGTCTGCTGGAATTAGGCCATAAACTGGTCAAAATGGAGCAGAACCCCACAAAATCAGGAAGAGCTTGGAGGTGCAGCTGGTGATCACATGTACAGGCTGTAAAAAATAGAATGACTTATCTGGTACAGGGTGATTTTATGACTCCATCTCTTAACCATTATTTTATTGAGGTATAATTGATACACATTCTATTAGTTTCAGGCATATAACATAATGACTACATATTTTTATTATGAAATGAGCATGTCAGTAAGTCTATTTAACATTAGTCATCATACATAGTTACAGGTTTTTTTTTCTTGTGATGAGAAATTTTAAGATCTACTCTCTTAGCAACTTTCAAATATGTAATACAGTAGTAACTATAGTCACCATGCTGTACATTACTTCCCCCTGACATTTATTTTATAACTGGAAGTCTGTGCTTTTTGACTCCCTTCACCCATTTCACCCACTCCCACCCCACCCCCTGCCTCTGGTAACCACCAATCTGTTCTTTGTATCTAAAGCTTGCCTCCTTTTTTTATTTTTGCAGATTCCACATAAAAGTGAGATCATATGGCATTTGTCTTTCTCTGTCTGATTTCACTTAGCATAATGCTCTCAGGGTCCATCCATATTGCAAATGGGAATATTTTCTTTTTATGGCTGAATAATATTCCACTGTACACGTGTACCACATCTCCTTTATCCATTCATCCATCAATGGACACCTAGATTGCTTGCATAGTTCGGCTATTACAAATAATGCTGTAATGAACATGGGAGTGTAAGTCTCTTTTCAAGTTAGTGTTTTCATTTTCTTCAGATAAATACCCAAAAGTGGAATTGCTGGATCATATGGTAGTTCTATTTTGAATTTTTGGAGGAATCTCCATACTGTTTTCCACAGTGGCTGCACCAAATTATATTCCCATCAACAGTGCACAAGGGTTCCTTTTTCTCCACATCTCTTGTTATTTCTTGTTACGTCTCCATTCCTTACACTCCAGGCTATGGTGGTTTGAGAGCCTAGCAACATCAAGGGGCCTTGGGGGTCAAACAGCTCTGATTCTGGAAGAAGCTTCCCAGAGAAATAAGTGTAGGTGTGGAGGTTACTAAGTCCGTTTGAGACAGGATGGCTATCACAGCAATGTGAACAGCTTTTGTCTGTCTAGGGTCAGGTGATGACAAACATCGATAGGATTATAGAGGTGGATACAAAAGGCTGGGATACAGGTGAACTCCTCTCTGGTTTGATGAGTCTGGTGATCCAGGCAGTCATGGTGAAGCAGTAGGGATTGAACCTTTGCTAATACCCACAGCAAATGGTGCTGGGATAACTGGATATCCACATGCAAAAGAATGGAGTGGATTTTTATCTTATACCATATACAAACATTAATTCAAAATGGATCAAAGACCTAAATATAAGAACTAAAACTATAAATTCTTAGAAAAAAATATAGGGATAAATATTCATGTCTTTGCAGAAGATACTGAAAGTGGTAGGTGCCCAGGAGAGCGGGACAGTTTAAGAAGACTAGAGGCAAGTTAAGAAGACACTTAAAAGAAGCATGGGCTGGGGTCTGAGAACATGTTTATTAAAGAGGTGGTTGTCAATGACCTTGGTAGAAGGAAGAACATGCACTCCTGCTCTCCTCCATTATGAAAAAAAGAAGAGAAAAGAAAGAAATAGACCTGCATGAAGAGATAAAATGCTGAATTTTCCAGGTATGCTTTTATTCAATAAACCTTAATCCTTTCTAAATTCAAAATATCTATAAGCATTAAAATATGCTAGATAAGGCTCCTGGGGAAATGCAGCTCACTGACATGACTGAGTGTGGGAAAGGATAAGCTAAAACAAAGGCAGAATTCTTTATAATAAAGCAATATTTAAAAAAATATTCATGTCTTTGAATTTGGCAATGTTTCCTTAGACATGAGACCAAAAGCACAAACAATGAAAGAAAAAATAGATAAACTCTACGTCATCAAAATTAAAAACTTCTCTGTGCACAGGACAGTATCAACAGAGTGAAAATGCACTTACAGAATGGAAGAAAATATTTTCAGCTCATATAACTGATAAGGGTCTTTTAAAATTATTTCTTTATTTATTAAAGTATCATTGATATACAATCTTATGATGGTTTCACATAAACAACACTGTGGTTTCAACACTCACCCATATGATCAAGTTCTCACTGATAAGGGTCTTTTATCCAGACTATATAAAGAACTCTTACAACTCAAAGGGGAAAAAAGGCAAACAACCCAATTAAAAGAAAATATAGGCAAAGGCTGTGAATAGACATTTCTCTAAGGAAGAAACAAATGGCCAACAAACACATTAAGAGCTGCTCAACAGCATTTAGTTATTAGGAAGATGTAAATCAAAACCACAAAGTGATACCACTTTACACACACTAGGTGGCTATAATAAAAAAAAAGGAAAAGGAGAAGTGTTGGTGAGGATGTGGAAAAACTGGAGCCCTCATTCATTGCTGTGGTGCAGCCACTGTGGAAAACAGTTTGATGGTCTCTCAATAAATTAAACATGGAATTATCATATGACCCAGTAATTCCACTCTCAAAAGAATGGAAAACAGATACTCCAACAAATACTTGTGCACACATGGTCATAGCAACACCATTGGCGATAGCCAAAAGGTAGAAACAATCCAAATGTCCATCGACAGATGAACGGATGAACAATTGCAGTATATGCCTGCAGTGGAAGATTATCCTGCTTTGACAAGGAAGGAAGTACTGATCCATGCTACAGGGATAAACCTTGAGAACACTTTTCTGAGGGAAAGTAGCCAGTTATTAAAGGTCACATGTTGTGTGATTCCACTTGTATGAATATCCCCAATAGGCAAATCCGTATAAACACAAAACACATTGGCATTGGTCAGGACCTGAAGGAGTGGTCCTTGGGAGTGACTGTTTGATGGGTATGGAGTTTCTCTTTGGGGTAATGAAAATGCTCTGGAACCAGATAGTGGTGAAAATTGCATGGCATTATGAGTGTGCTTAATGCCATTGAATTATATACTTTCAAATGCTTAATATGGTAAAGTTTTACGTGTATTTTTAAATAAAAAATAAAATAAATAAAAAATAAAAATAAAAAAGGGAAAGCACTGACCCTTCCTTTGGTGGAGGTGGAAGGCTTAATGAGTCCCTCAGCATACACGGTACACTACTACTAACAACCACAATAGCAATAATAACACCGATTACTATAATTATACTAGTAGCTAGCATTTATTGAATGTTTATTATGTGCCAGAAACCATGCTAAGCACTTTTCTATGCGTTACTTAATCTTCCCAACAACTCTATTATTTCAGAGGCATAGAGGAGGACTCAGAGGTTAAATAGTTTGCTGCAAGTCACACAGGTAACAAGAGCTGGAATCTGAACCCAGGTCTGTCTGATGGCAGAGCCTGCATTCTTACTTATAAGCATTAGGGAATCAAGTTAAATGACTATTAAGACTATGAGGGACTTACAAGAATTAGTTCATATAATTCTCATAACAACATTATGAGAGATGCACAATTATTATGTCACCCCCATTTTACAGAAGGAAATTGAAATGGAGAGTGTCACACAGGTAATGAGAGGCCAAACCAGGATTCAAACTCTGGTCTAATTTTCCCTAAATATCTGTGATTAACCATCAAGGTACATAGTACCAGTTGCCCATGTAGTTACAAAAAGCCAAGATCTTCGGCTTACAGAGGCCTATGGGTACCTGATAGGCCCCTGAACTCTAGAGACAGGTCTGCTTTCATAGTAAAAATACTTCTTGGCTTCTGGGCCTGGGATGGACAGATGGGATAGAGCCCAGGAGAAGGGTAGACAATGTAAAGAGAAGAACATGTTTCCAGAAAGTGGCCAAATGTTGTGGGCTTCCAACACCAAAAACCTGAAGGACCAAGGGAAAAGGTGGACAGTGGGTAAAATGTACTTTTTACTCTTGATCCAGATAAGCATTTAAAAGTTGCTGTCATAGAGGGCTGTGGAAGCTGTATTAACGATTTAGACATTTCCATGTAAGCAAGAGTGAGCTCTTAAAAGATCGTGGATGATCTAGTTTGTGTTTCATCAAAAGTTTAACTGTATTTGATAAAAATTGGCCATGAAAAACATCTTTTGATGTGCTCCCCCATATTCACCTTGGTCTGGCCATCTTGTATGTCACAAACTTGGCCATCAGGAGTTATCTGTCACTGCTATACTTTCATAAGGCAGCTGGAGGAATAGGCCATTAATTGACAGCTGGTAGAAATGGCAACCATGCTCTAGGAACATGCAGAAGACATGAACGGATAAACTGCACTGCAAGCACAGACCCTCACTCGGCCTCAGCGGGTGCCAGCAGAGGCCTCAGAAAGTCCCTGGTTCTGGTGGTTTCTGCAAGGCAAACTATGGTACACTTGAGCATGTGTGTGAGGCATCTCAATATGCTTCCATTAGATGCTGGGGCAATAATGCTTCTCACCTACGTTTTTAGGAGGTTTAGCTTATAGCCAGCAGCTGGAAGTGTTAATATCTAGTGCTATGAGATCATAAACACAAATGGATCTGGATAAAATTTGGAACTTAAGATACAAAGTTAGCCAGAAGAGAAGCCAAGACAGTAAGTTTGTGGAAGTGGGAGGAAGGCAAGCCTGGAAGAATTCTCCTACATTGATTCAGTGGAAGACTTATATGCAGTGCCCATGGCCTTGGGTATGATCGTGCTGGCCACACTGAGAGGGGACACAGTATTAAAGGTGGCTGTGGTGTGTCTGACTCCCGTCCTCTGCTGACTGGGCGTGTGGCAGGGACAGAATATGGTTAAGAGTAGGGGTCTGGAATCAATGAATCTGGAAAGGAATCCTAGCTCTGTGTGTCTCTGTCTACCAGTATGACCTTGGCAAGCCACTTATCCTTAATGAGCCTCACATTTCTCATCTATAAAATGGGGGTAATAATAGCAAGTATTTCATAGAGTTTCCAAGGATTAAATGAGATAATGAACATAAAATGCTTAGCACAATGCCTGATACTTAGTAACAGTTCAATAAATATTAACTCCTACTACTACTTTTATTCTTCCTCATTGTGATTATTGCCCCAAATGGAGTCCAGGGAAAGGTATTTGAAGCACTGTCCTAAGGAATTCCAGGTCAGAGCTGTGAGCACAGTCCAAAATCAAGTTTTTAATCCATATAGTCTAAAGCAAGAGGGGGAGTCAAGTTATGAATTTGAGGAACATTGAAACTGAAGGAAATCAGCAAGAGAGGTTGTGTAGCCAGGAGTGGGGCCACAGGGGAGGAGGCCGGGAGTAAGACTGTGCTGCAATGCAAGTAACTTCCATGGATTTTTATCCAGGTCCCATGACCACCATCATGGTTCTTCTAGAAGAGTTAAAATGTACTACCACACAGGAGACACTATTCCCTTCCAGACTCCTTCTGACAAGTAGTGGATTCCAGGATGCTCCTGCATTTGCCCTGTGAAATTCTGACCTGTTGCTGACCAGAGGTGAGAGGTAGATTCCCAAGACCAGTCCTTTGGCTGTTACCCTCCTGTCAGGCCAAGTATAGATCTAGCCACACTGTCTACATGAGCCCCATGCCTTCTTTATTTATGACACATTAGTATTTTTCATCCTAGGTCATCTGGGACAGCCACCGAAGTACAGAATGGAAGATGAGATCTTAGCGGGTCAGGTGTAGCAGGGAACATGTCTAAGACAGGGTTGATGCTCACCAAAGGCCATCGAGTCAGAAAGATGGTGGTGTCAAAGAGCTACAGGGTTGATGACAGATATCTTAAAAGTTCCAAAGTGGTGATCCATGCATGAGCTTCCGTGGTGCATACATGCCTAGAGGCAACCCATACATTGTCTTCCACATCAAGTTTCCCGTCATCCCTCTCCCAACAGTGCCCAGTACAGTAGGTCTATCTTTTGTACTGGTCTTTGGCCCACTAGAAGATGCCCTAGGGGATTTCTAGGCTTCCTGCAGCTCCCCAGGGTACAGTTGGCTACAAGGATGTCCCTGATACTAGAAGTGAATAAAGTAGTGAGGCTAAGACTATAGTTGCTGTGAAAGGAAGTGTTTCCAAGGCAGGAATACAGTGAGATCTTATAGGCAACTTCTGCCATGGTGAAGTAGGTGGGTCAGTCATGTGGCTGGTAGGCGGTATAGCAGCAGAGAAATTCTAGCATTGGACTGATGAGGTTATTTGACTCAGTCTGTAGGTGGATGGTACACAGATGGATGAAACTGGGCCAGGTGCCTAGGAAGTCCACAGAGGCAAAGGATCTCACAATATAAATAAGGTGGTGGTGGTGGCCTCTGCCTACCTTTACATCTTCATTTCATAGCAGTCTCCCACTCACTCACCATACTTCAGCCTCTTCCTTCTGTTCCTGAAACCTATGCCCTTTCCTGCCATTGGGCCTTTGCACTTGCTCTTCCCTCTGCCTGCATGTTCTTTGCATGGCTTGTTCCTTTTCATCCTTTAGGTCTTACCTCCTCAAAGAAGTCTTTTTTTTAAAACTCACTCTGTCTAGAGTTAACTCCTACCAATCACTTTTTTTCCCCATTATCCCATTAATTTTCTTGGTGGACTTTAACACATGCAGATTGATTGGTTTATTTAGCTATTTGTTTACTTGTTTTTTGTGTCCTCCTTTCCAGACTATAACATCTATGTAAATTTTCGTTGGCTGAGGTACAACTTCTGCTTGTCACCGTCCAGGAAATACACACAACTGGAGGCCTCCAGAGGTCCAGTTTCGTAATGATGCCTTACAGAGCTAGTCCCAGAGATTGGAAATCAGCACATGCATGGGTGGTGATCATGTTGGTATCATTGTCATTCAGGCAAAGGTAGAGCTCTTCATTTTCCAAGTTAGAAAGAAACCTGGGGTCTCATCAAGGGAAGCAAATGAATCCCTGCAGCAAGTTAGTGTTTTTCCCTTGGACTCGGAGGCAGAATGTATGAACCGAACAGTAACCTGAGCCCTGGAGCCCATGCTGAAAGGAAGAGCTGTGTCTTCAGTGTAAGACCAGGTTCCCCACCTCTTGCCTCCAGGCTGCTCCAGGTGGGCAGTGCTCTGTGTGATCTGGAGCCAAGGGGGGCACCCGAGGCCCTGGGTAACTGGCCTGTTTGGTTACAAATTGGAGAGCTTGAGTTTTGAAGGAGATAACCACTTCAAGGACATCTTGCCAGGGGAAAGGGGGACACTGGCTGACAGACTGCACCAGCCCCTGGGCACTTGCTCTCCTTCACAGCCTAATGGAATATCCTTATCACCCTAGATGTGCTCCACAGGCAGTGCCTATCGGTGGTGTCAATAATAATAGCAATAGGTGGGAATGTAAATCGGTGCAGTCACCAGGGGAAACAGTATGGAGGTTCCTTAACATATTAAAAATAGAAGTACCATGTGACCCAGCAAACCTACTTCTGGGTACATATCCAAAGGAAATGAAGTCAGGATCTCAAAGAGATGGCTGACCTCCTGTGTTTATTGCAGCACTATTCACAATAGCCATGACATGCAAATAACCAAAACGTCTGTTGACAGGTGAAGAATGGGTAAAGAAAAATGTGATGGGTACCATCCAGTTGCATATTGTTCAACCTGAGAAAAGGACATCCCATCATTTGTGACAATGGTTGGAACTGGAAGGCATTATGCTTAGTGAGATAAGCCAGACAGTGAAAGACAAGTACTCCATGATCCCACTTTTATAAGAAATCTAAAGTAGTAAAACTCAAAGAACCCGGGAATAAAATAGTGGTTACTAGGACCCGGGCAGGGAGAAATGGAAAGATGTGAGACAGAGGAACAAAGTTTTAGTTATGCAAGATGATTAAGTTCTGGGGATCTGCTGTACAACATAGGGCCTATAGTTAAAATACTATGTTGTTTACTTGCAAAATTGCTAAGAGGCTAGATTATATGATATGAGAGGTGCCCTTATCACAAAAGGAAATAGATTAAAATTTTTTTTAAATAAAAAAATAAAGAGACAGAAGGAAACTTTTGGAGGTGTTAGATAAGTTTATGGCCTTGATTGTTATAATGGTTTCATGGGAGTATACTTATCCCCAAACTCAAGTTATATACATTAAATATGTGTGTTGATCATACCTCAATAAAATGGCTTAAAAAATAAAACCTTAATAAATGTCAAAGGCTTGAAAAAAGTAATGGTAATAATAGGTGACATTTATTGATTACTATGTGCCAGGCACTGTGCTAAACAGTTTACATGCATTATTTCATTTAGAACTCACAATTACTTACAATGCCCATTCTATTATTATCCCTATTGTAAACATAAGAACAGTTAAGTGCAGAGAAATTAAATGATTTACCTAGGGTCACAGAGCAGCAGGTTGGGTCAGTAACAATCCCAAGGGAACTGAGTGCAGAATCTGCCCTCTTAACCACTAGGAAGGAAGCAAGCATGGCTCATTCCTGTCTCAGGGACTTTGCACTTGCTGTTCTTTCTGCCTGAAACAACTTCCCCTGGACAGTCACATGGGTGCCTCCTTGTCGTCACTCAGATCTCAGCTTAAACGTCTCCCCTGCAGAGAGGACTTTCCTGACCTCCCAACGTAGAATAGCTGCCCCACAGCCCCTCAATGTTACATCTGTCACATGACTACATGAAATCATGTTATTTACATATTGTTTTGTTTTTTCCTCCACTCTCAGCCAGAATGAAACTCTACTCTCAGCCAGAAGGAGTTGGTGAATTTAGTTTGTTTTTGTTCACAGCTATATCACCAGCACCTAAAATGGTGCATTGAGGGAAGCTGGTAGATACTTGTGGACTGAATGACATGGCTATGTCATCTCAGATCAGTGAGGCTTTGGTTGGGGAAGTGGGGGCTTCAAAGCCTTGATCTGGATGTAAGAGCCAGTGAGTTCATCCTTGACAGCACATGGGCCCTATAAGTTCCATAGTGTTGGGCTGAATGCATCTCTGGTGGGAGAGGGCAATGCCACTGTAGAGTAGGACACAAGGGCTAGTGGTGTCCTGGTAAATATTTAACCATCAGCTCTCCAGAAAGAAAAGCCTCAGTTTGCTTATTTTTATGGTATAAGTACTCCTGCCAGAGCCAATTCCAAGCCATCATGCTTCAGCCTGCCAACATGACATCATTGAACATGGAGCTGGGCAAAGATATGCAGTAGCACACCACTGTATGTTATTTCCACCACACATACAGATATGATGGCCATAAATAACCCAAGAGCATAGATGGTGTTAAAGTGTAGTGAAATAATTAGAAAGTGTTGAGTTTTGAGTATGTATTACCTTTCCTTTTGGTATTTTTTTAGTTGAAAGTTTATATGATTTAATTTTTTATTGCAGCACATACAATAAAATGCACAAATCCTAGTGTACAGCTCAATGAATTTTGTCACGTGTTTACACTCATGTAACCATCACCCAGATCGAGAGATCAAACATTCTTTACTAATGTTTTCCCCCTTCACCTGACGTGATTTAATTTTTTAATGATGGCTATGTTTCACAACTGGCTCACAACACTCCTAAAAATTAACAATAACTCTCATGAGCCAGTTCACGACTGGCTCAGACCCTCTGAAAAACAGACAAAGTGGCTTTCCCAGCTTTTGGACACACATTCCCACAGTTGCCAATGAGTGATTAGGGTAGGCAGCAGGTTTTAATGGGGCTTGGAGGGGGAATGGCAACAGCTGCACTGGAAAATGCAGGTGGAACCTTAGTGGGTTCTATCCTTGGGTCTGCTAGTTGTGAAATTCGGGTGAGGGGGAGCTTGGGGTCTGTACCCTTGAGATCATCGCATAACGGTGCTCATGAGGAAGTCATTTCATCCTAGCTGCATTCCTGGAACTGAAATTTGCTAGCAAAACAGAAATGCGTTGCTCAGTAAAGGCTTTCCCAAATGAAAGTGCCAAGCACACGTTGGCTCTGTTGAGGGGTGCACTATTCTGTGCAGCAGATTGACCCACATTCCTGTGTTAGTAGTAACACCATAGAGTGGTTAAGAGCAAAAGATCTAGAGGCCAGCTGCCTGGATCCATGTCTTGATTCTGCTGCTTACTAGCTACATGACTTTAGGCAAGTTACGTACCCTTTTCATGCCTCACAGTCTTCATCTGTAGAACGCGGATATAATAATACCCATTTTAGGGTTGCTATAAGGATGAAATTAACATATGCAAAACACTTAGAACAGTGGTTAGTACATGGTAAACACTATATGAGCATTTGTATCATTTTTATTATCTGCCAGTCAGGAGACCATTCGTCAATATGCCCAACACTCCCTGAGATTGTGGAACACGATGTCTTCCATGGAAAGTAGCACTACCAGTAGCAACCATCAGTGATTTTTGACAGGAGTGGGAGTTTTGGCCACACAGGATTAGGGCCGGGTCCTGAAACTCCACAGTTCCAATGCAGGGCTGTCGCTTGGCAGGGTGTCTACATGTACCACCGCCACAGCTCTCCTCTGGGAAATGCAAATAGAAGCCCCAGGGGTTCAGGCAGACTTAAAAGCTTGTCTGATACCTTGCCTCTGACAATTTTAGCTAGCAGGATTACTGTGGTGCTGATCAGAGGGATGTCCTTTATACCTGGACAGGCCAAAGACGTGGGATGCCTCTTGCCCCTTGATGTGATTATTTGGAATCAAAAGGCAATTCCCTGAAGCAACTTCTGCAAAAATTGTAGGTTCAGAGAAAAGGAAACTATCTGGTCCAAGCCAGAAAAACAGATACGACTTGCCAAAGATGGGGAGGTATGATACAAACAGTGGTTGCGGGTCAATACGTAACAGCTCCACTGGGGGGAAAAACTTTAATTTGTAGTGTCTGATTCCTATTATGGGTGATTTCAAGAGACCAATGTGACATCACTGAATGCCGATTTGGGAAGATATTTGCACACCCAGCTCTCAAGAGCCAGTAGTATCTGGCTCCAGCCAATTAAAATGGAATCTGAAAGCAGCCAAGGAGAAGAGAGTCTAGAAAGTTAGACCTATTCCTGAGAGTCAAGACAGGTAACTGCAGTAGCATGGGTAATAAGAAGCGTTTAAAGGACATGGGAACAGAGAGGGCAATTACCTTTTCCACAGCACATTCTGTTTCCGGCCTTGGCTCATGGGGCCGGTGGAGAGGTAACCCAGAAGAAATAGGGAATGGTGAAATATGCAGGCAGCAGACAGAGGACAAATGCTATCCAGCTGGCCATCTCTTTTAAGGGCTCCAAGTAGCCATCCTTCATTTGGGGACACAGGTGGAAGGAAAAACTCCCCGTGGACTCAGAAACTGGCCAACATCCTTCTTGCTTTCATCCTAGGCCCACTGGAGGGGGAGCTTAGAAGTTCTGTTGGTTGGTCTATATATCCTCTAGGTCCTGCCAGCCATTGGAGTGAGGGAAGTGCCAAATAGAAAACTGATTGCTCTTAAAGGGGGAGTGCCTCTGGGAGGAGTGCTGTGGCTTTCTCTTTGTGAATCTCACTCCCACTAGGTTGGGAAATGAATGTACCTTCTGTATGTAGGAGGTGTAGCACAGAGGATGCCTCCAAGAGTGCATTTGAAGGATGCACCTGACCACCCATCTGCAGATGGTGACAGGTGGAAGCAAATGCAGAGGACTTTGAACAGCACCCTCCAAAGAAGGGATACAAACTTGGCTTTCTAGTGAGAAATCAGGTGGATGTCAAGCCCTTAGAGATAGAAGTTTCCTTGGTGATTTTGGTAGCAGTCTTGGTACAGCTGGGGTGCTATTGCAAAGGCAGTAAATAATAGGCCACTTGAATAACAGCATTCTTAACCATTAACATTACTCCCTAATCCCAGTTTAATAGTGAGGTCTCATAACAAACCGGCTCCTACAGCAAAGGGGTATTAGTGGCAACTCAACATTGGCTTGGACTATGTGGTCAGCTGGATCAAGGCCTCATTCAGATATCTGTCCAATAGCCAGGAGTCTGTCAGGGCCCAGACAGGAAGGCAGGTGCCACTGTTCACAACTCTAAAGGAATAAAGCAGAATGCAGGGTAAAGTGTGAGATCCAGCGAATGTCATAAGTTAATATCTCTCCTTCAGCTGTTTCATATAATGGACCATCGCCTGCCCACAGTTTTAGTAGGAGTTGTAACTTCAGGGAAAAGGCATTGGTGGGTGACAAAATAACACCACGTAAAAGTCTTGGGCACTTTGTCAGCCCACTGTGCAGTCCAGAGATCTTCCTGGAACTGGGCCTTCAATGCGAGCTATTTTAGTTGCTTAGGAAGCAGAATTCACTTGTGTATGGGATTATTGAATGTACTCTCTCTTTCATCCTAGACTGGGTAAGCAGATTATGGTGTTGAGACTCTTAACAGATGAAGAGTATACATGGTTCTGAGGGCTTTTAGGAAATCCCTCTAGTCCTTCCCTGAAAAGTACATTTCTAGATTGCAAGAGGGGACTCGTTCATTGTTTCACTTCCTCTGCAGGATGTGACAAAGCATGTGACTTGTTTAGATCTTCACAAAAACCAGTGATTCCACCTACCCGTCTCATATCTTCTGTGAGCTCTGGGTTAGGGTGCAGTGTCAGGGAGCCTAGACTAGGCACTGGGGTAGGTCAAAGCTTGCTGGTGGTGAAGGGCAGAGGGGAGAATCCAGGAATAAAAGTTCTGGGATGTCAAGCAGATGATGGGAATCAGAGCCTGAGGGAAATTTCCTGAGCCAAGGAAATGTGACTGCAGCTGCTCGTGTGGAGGGCCTATGGCCTCACATGTGGAAAGGGGGGTATTAAGGGCAACTGTGCTATCCTGACCTCATCGCCACTCAGATCTTCTCTGCAGTGCAAGACAGGACAGGGTTGTGTTTCCCCACATACACTTGATGTAAGTCCTGCCTCATTCCAGTTTCTTTTTGGAAGCACAAGCCAGTTTCTCAGGACCAGTTTCCAGCCTATACCTTTCTCAGTGCCTCATTCATTCAACAGATATTCATGGAGTACTTGCTCATTCAACAGATATTCATGGAGTACTTGCTACAACTAAGTGCTGTAGCTGGACACAGTGTTCTTGGGATCTTCTTTTAGCCACAGTGGCAGTTTAGGTGAAGTGGCAGAGCTGGACTTTGATGTCCCAGATGGAGTGACATACAATGGATCACAGGACGGATGCATAGAGCAGAGGGAGGCTTGGTTGGGAAGATCATGGAGTTGACAATCTGTTACCTTAGAGATTCTCAGATAATTATCTTGAAGTTTCCAACAAGGGCAGGTAATGGACATAGGCTTGGCAGATTCAGCTAGCATCTCCTACTTGGATAGCTGCCTTTGGGATCTGGTGTCCTTTGAAGTACTCTAAATCTGCCCTTTTTGTGTAGGAGGGCATCCCATAGGTTCTTCTAAGGGTCTCATAGTTCTCACAGCTACTGCCTGGCTGATGGATGTTCACAGTTCTAGTTCTAAAAGGGGATTGACTGCATTGTTGGCAAATTGAAGAATACTGGCTAACAGCTCTTTTCAAGTATGAAGGTTATTTCCTGCCTGTCCTATCTGCCTTTAGTGACAGGAGTAGCAGTGTCTCTTCCATGGCTCCAGCTCCCACTGGACGAGACCACCCTGATTCCAGCTTCCTTTCAGTGATCCCAGCCCTTGGGCTCCGGTAAGCCTATCTCCCTCCCTTATCCCTCCAGTCTAGGGGTGATGGAGGTTTCTTGATTTGCAATCTTAGACTTACCTCACTGTTTCTTGCCGGCTTTCCAGTTCTTTCATCTGAAAATTGGTTATCCATGTACCAACTTCCTGCATTAAAGTTCTCTCATCTCTAAATACTTGAGTGTTTTTTCTCTTCCTGGTCAGATACCTGATTAACATGATTTGTTTGAAAATAAATATGGAGGGCCTCGATAGTAAAAACAGATGGTGGGCAGAGAACTAAGGGTCCAAGAACCATGTTCTCAAAACCATGATAGGGTTGAAGGAAGATATCAGGAGTTTTTCAGCTCATGGAAGCAAAAGTTTTCATTAAATGGGGCTGCATTGCATCTTGTAGATGTGGCCACTATAGTGGGATAATATGGGGTATTTTGTGAGGGTATTCACCACCAGCAGCAGGACATAGTACCCATGTAAAGGGAGAAACTTAGGAATGAAATATTGGGTGATTGTGTCACAGGGTTACCTGGAGGTCAGACAGAGGGTGTATCACTTGTTGGCTAAGGTAGATGGTGCCATGGCACAGGTGAAGATCTGGGATGGCAGCCTCTCTGGCTGGGATAGAGAGTAGTCCACCTTTGTAGAGCCAGTATCCTCAACATTTTGTGCCTCTCTTCTATGGCTATCCCTCACCAGCTCTGAATCTCAGGCACATGTTAGTGAGACTATTTTACCACTGCTCATACCAAGCCATCTTGGTTGGCTCTAGCTGAGATAGGATAACTGCAAAATCATCAGGCCAAAGGACTTTTTAGGATGGAATTGCTGCTTATACCCCTTGACACTATAGGTTTTGGAAAGAAGAATCTATTAGGCAGTTTTTGCATGAACTGAGCTTCCCAAATCACAGAGCTGGGCCAGGCTCAATATTCCTAGTGCATTGTCATGAAACACCCAGCCTCTTCAAGCTAGTGCCTCCAAGACCAAATTGGTCAGTTGATGGAATCTAGGTCCATCTTCCTGGAGGAGCAGGAGATGGGGGTGGGGAGGCAGTGATCACAATTTGGGATTATCCTGGGACGATAATTGCTAGTAGATCCAAAGAATATCCCAGTATCACTAAGTATTGGATGGCCTAAGAGAGGGACCTCCCACTCCTTTCAGAAGAAAGGAAATAATAAAGAACAGGACATAAATGACTGAAATTGAAGACAGAGACACAATAAAGGAAATCAATGACATCGAAAGCATAATCCATTAAAAAACACAGATAAATTAAGCTTCATCAAAATTAAAAACTTCTGATCTTCAAAAGATGTCACTAAGAAAATGAAAAGGCAAACCACAACCTGGAGGAAATATTCACAATATAAATCTGACAAAGGATTGCTATCCAAAATATGTAAATAACTCCTAAAACTCAAATAAGAAGACAACTTAATTAAAAAAAAATAAGCTAAAGAGTGGAACAGACACTTCACCAAAGAAAATATACAAGTAGCCATTATGAAATGATGCTCAGTATCATTTGCCATAATGAACAAATCCATACTGAGATAATGCTTCACACCCAATAAAATGGTTAAAATTAAAAACACTTATAATACCAAATGTTCGTAAGGCTATGGAGCAACTGGAACTCTCACTTCTGGTAGGGATGTAGATGGTACAACCATTTTATAAAGCAATCTAGCAGTTTCTTACAAAGTTAAATATACCATTTGACCCAGTAATTCCATTCCTAAGTATTTATCCAAGAGAAGTAAAAAAGAAATGTCCGCATAAAGACTTGAGCATGCATAGTCATAGAAGCTTTATCTATAATAGCCTGAAACTGGAAGTAGCTCCAATTTCTACCAACAGGTAAGTGCAAAAACCAACCCTGGTGCATCCGTACAATAGAATATTGATCAGCAATTAAAAGAGATATGGTACTGATGATACAGGCTACAAAATGGATGAACTGCAAATATGCTAATACAAAAGCCAGACAAAAAAGCACACATATATGTATGATATTATTTAATATATGAAACTCTAGAAAAGACAAATTTAATCTATAGCATAAAAAGTAAATCATTGGTTTCCTGGGGCAAAGCATCGTGGGTGGGGGACTGGATGGGAAATGGCATGAGGAAACCTTTTTAGGTGATGGAAATGTTCTATTTTTCTACTGTGGCAGTGGTTACACAAGTATACACATTTGCCAGAATATCAAGCTGTATGCTTAAAACAGGTCCATTTTATTATATTACATATGTAACATATGTAATGTATATTATATTAGTGTATTTAGTATATGCAACATATACCTCCATTTGGCTTTTAAAAAAGAACAAGCTGCTCTATACCAACCATGGTTTCTACTCCTATACCTTCTGGGCCCTGAATACCTGGGCAGAACCAAAGGATGACTTCTAACATTCCAAGGAATAGTACAAAATGTAAGCCATCTTGGACACTTGGAGATACAATCAAGTTTGAGACACTGTTGGGCCCTCCTCCTGCTATAGCTATATAACTATTAAAAATTTTTAAAGGGGTAAATTTGAAGATCGAATTGGTTTTATTAAGTGATTCATGAATGGGGCAGCATCCCATCCAGCAAGCAGAGAGTTGTTCCTAAGAGTTGTACAAAATGGAAGGTTTTTACAGGGAGGAGGGTGGGGCAAGAAGTTATTAGCCAATGAAAGGAAAGGATTGTTTCAGGCAAGGTAACCCTCCCTTAGAAGGAAGAGAAAGGGGTTGGGGGGTTCTCATGCAGATGACCTCATCTTTTTGGGGGGGGGATACAGGGGGCCCATGTGACAGAATACCTCATTGATGCTGACTAGAAAACTCCCAGTTGACTGTTAAAAGGTCAAATTCCTAGAATAGGTTGAAACTGTAATTAAGTATTGGTTGGGAGAGGAGCAAATAACTCCATTTGGGTGTATTTCTTTTTAACATAACCAAATAATTTTTTTTCCCTAGGCTTTTCAATATCATTGAGCTATTCAACATTGTGCCATTTGTTCTATTCCACAGTTTGTGCACATTTACCCTATCTTTTACCTTTCCCTTATATTCTTTGCCTGTCAAGATTTCCCTCCTTCTCTTCACTCCTATACCTTTACCCCACCATACATACAAACACACACACACACACACACACACACACACACCACATGCATGCACATACACACACACATGCACATCTTGACATCCCAGGATTGCAGACTCTTGTTGATCCCAGGAGCTTTAAAGCTGGGTCTATAAGGAAGACTTTTTACCTAAACCTCCTTTGTTGGGGATTGAATGGAGAGAGAATCTGTGCCTGGTCCAGTTTATATGCTAGTCATTTATAGAGTCAGGATTGGGCTGGGTTCTACAGGGTTGAAGTGTAAATGGAGTCTCCCTATCATAACTAACTTAGGGCCCCAAGAACTAGAGGGCCACCTAAGCCACCATACACTGGGAAGATTTGAAGGTAATGCCACGGAGACCAGGCCTAATGCTTAGCAGAAATCGAGACAGTAGATCCAGCAAAAGTTTAGAATAGGGTGGGGGTAGAATTAGAACAAGAACAAGGTTTGAAATGAGTAATTGGGATTCAAGAGTGATTTTTTGTACACTAGTAGGGGGTTGTAGATTGCCTTTATGGACAAGTGGGGAAGCAGTGCATGGATGGGTTAGGTTGGCTTAAAAGGCTGTGGAGAGGGAAGACAGGAGACAAAGAGGAACCAGAAGAACTATTGTAAGTCTACACCTTCCACCAGGTATACCCAAGGAAGCCCTAGCTCTTATTGCCAAAGGGGTTGGTTGTGGGGAAGGGTGGGAAGAGTTTGCCCTGCTTGCTGCCTTTAACATTATCCCAAACCACTCACACTCCAACCACAAGCCAGACCATAAAATTAAGGCCCAAACAACAAAAAAGTGTTTGCAGCCATCAGTCATCATTGCTCTCCCCACTTTCTGCCCTTACCATGTTTCAACCTACTTTTGCTTTGATCTCATCTCAGACTACTTTTGAAACCCTTGCTCTATATACCCCCTTCAGTCCTAACCCTGAGTCTTTGGACTTGGTGTTTATAGTTGCCAACCACTTGGCAGACATCCCAGTCAAGCTTTCCCCAGACTCCACTGTATTTGAGTATATGTTGTGGTAGGGGTTGATTTTAACAAGTGGGAATGCTAGTCCTTCTAGAGAAGTCAAGTCCAGTGTCTGAAGGATAGTATTAGGCATATGTTGAAGGATATAATGGAAGGTTCTAAACAGGAGATAGGAACCAAGAAAATGGGGCACACAGTCAGAACTGAAGCATGATACAGGTCATAGAGAAGTCCTTCAAAGTGGGGGTAGTGACAACATCAGGGATGTACAATGCCCTTATTTATTGAGTGGTAGTATCATGGTGCTCTCCTCCAACTCACACCCTACATTGCCTTCAGAAATCTAGAATCACAGTCCTGACTATGGCTCTGAAAAACGTTTTCCTACTGCTCCATGGCCAAATGTGATTCCAGCAAACCATGTGCAAACCCTTGCTAACCTTTCTCTTCACATTTCCCAACTTTCACTCTATGCTCTAGTGACTCTGAACTGTTTGATGTTCTCTCCAAATGCAGTTTCTTCTCTATGAACCTTTACAAAGGCTACTTCATCTGCCTGGAATGATCCAACCACCTGTTTGCCTGGCATACTCCTACTCATCCTTTAATACTTGGCTGAAGCATCTGCTCTGTGAGGCCCCTTCTGCCTACTCCCATGCAGAGTGAATTACGTTCTCCTTTGTGTCATCATTCTTAGATGCTGCAGATAAACAAGGCATTGAGAAGACGGAATCTATATGCCTTGATGATAGAGTAGATGCTAGGGTGGTAGAGCAGTAGAAGACAAGGATATCCTAAGTTTCTAGCTTGGAAAGTCAGTTGGATGGTAGTGCTATTCACTGACCTCAGTAACACAGGAAGAGGAGCAAATTGGGGCCAGTGATGAGTTCAGTTTTGGCCTCAGTTCAGTCTGAGGCATCTAAGTGTAGTTGCCAAGTAGGCAGTTGAATATACTGGTGTAGAGCACTGAAGGGAGACCTGGGATAGAAAATAAGAATTTGGGAGGCTTCAGCATTTGGACACCCATGGTGAATGAAATTGTACAGAAAGACGGTGTAGAGAAGAACACAGGGCCCAAGAATCACTAATACTTAAGAGACAGAAGAAGAAAGGCTTCTTACAGACAGAATCTATTGGGAGTTAGTAGTAACCCAGAGGGAGGCTTTTTATAACACAAAATTGGGCATTACAACCAGAAATGTTTGTAAGAAATGGCCTCTCTCGTGTGTGTAAAAACCTTAAGGAAGTGTATAATTCCACTTATATGAGGATCCTAGAGTAGTCAGATTTACAGACAGGAAGTAGAATAGTAGTTGCCAGTAGCCGGGGGGGCAGAGATGGGGAGTTAGTGTTTAATGGACACAGTTTCAGTTAGGGAAGATGAAAAGAGTTCTAAAGACTGGTTGTACAACAATGTGAATTACTTTACACTACTGAACCCTACATTTAAAAATGGTTAAGATGCTATATTTTATATACGTATTTTATAATTAAAAAAAAATCTCAAGGAGGAAGAATTCCAATATAGATTAGGGGTGGAGGAGTTTAGGACTTTCTTCTCTTTTCCTCAGGAGTTCTTTAAGCACCCAAGAACAGTCTAGGGTCCCCTCTCACCCCACAGGACTATATACACCACTATCCTCTAGCACTTGGGTACCTAATACGGTGTTTAATAGAATCCATTTTTGAAAATCCTTCCAGCTATTGACTACAGTCTAACTCTGAAATAAAATGGCCTTCCATTTCAGCTGATTAATATAGATTTCCTCAGTGCCTGCGAATGAGGTTTCAAAATATGAACCTTGTCATTCTCACGAGTATTCATTTCCCAGAGGTATTCTCCTGTTTTATAGACAGCAGCCTGTGTTTCCTGCTACAGTGAGCACACACAGAAGTGGTTGAGTTACACGGGCCCTGGCTGTCTGAGGTTCCTTTGGATATTAGCAAAATGCCAATCACTCATCCCTGAGCCCCAGAGAGAACAACAAAAGACACTCAAATCCACTTTGTAAGAGTTGGGCCAAATCACAGTCTCTGTGGTTCCCAGGGAGAATCTGCCTTTAAATGAAGATTGTTTCACTCACTCCCAAGTGGGGAAACTTAGGTTATACAAGAAGGCCAGCCAGCAGGGTGTTACATAACGGATGTGGCCAGGTGGGGTGGGTAAGGTGTAGGCCGGATGCTTCTGAATGTGCATGCAGCACCACTTCTGGGCACAAACAGTTCCCGTTTTTATGTACCCCACCACCACAGTTCTGTTCCTCGCTGTATTTATTGCCTGGCTCCTATAGACCCCCAGACCAGCGCTGGGTGCTACAAGGAGCATGGAAATAGATGCCTGGTCAATCTGGCTCTCAATTGTTTTATTATCTAGGTGGAGAGTAATCCAGGGCTGATTTCAAAGTAATCAGTTTTATAAATCTCAAATACATGAAGTGTTCTTGGAAGTCAAATGAGGAAGAGATGGTGTGGGTTGGGGTAGATGGAGTAGCTGATTAAGCAGGTTGTCTTCTCCACAAGGTCACCTGGCTGGGGTGGGTGTGCATGGTGAGTAGAGTTACAATCCCTTCCGTACTCCCATTTCCCAAGCTGTGTGCTCTGGTTTGGGGCTGTATCAGCCCTGAGAAAGGGGTATCCTTCCCTGGGCTTGTCCTCTCCATGGGGCTGCCTTTCTGTAATTTAGCCAATGATGCCCTTTGTGCTAGTGGAGGCACTGGCCTGGAGATAAGTGATGACATTGCTCAGGGCAGCAAAGTGGAGGGAGGGTTGGAATGCAGACTTAGAGGTTCCCCAGAGCAGCCTTTCCACCTCTAGGCCTTCATCTGGACATAGTGAACATCAGCATGTCAAAAGGTTGTTTCTGTTTTCACACTAGCCCATAGCACACCCTTGCACATAGGCCCAAATGATCCCCCCCTAGGTGGGTAAATTGCAGAAGAGCCCTCATTTGCTAATCTGATAAGTGGAGCAAGGACTTTCTGTTCCAGCTTGCCCCCTGTCCAACTTGGCTGGAAGCATTTGTGGAATGTAAGAAATGCACATCTATTTGTGGTGGCCCTGGCTAGCCCATAGCCAAGAGTGTGGATGCTGAGAATTTTGCTGCCTTATTTTTAGCCATTTAAGAAAATCCAGAAGGAAGCTGAAGAAGGTTAAGTCTCTCTCCTGCGCCTAGGAGAATACATTTTTAGCACCAGACATGAAGGGTAGGACCAGGCTCCTTGAAAGCACAGAGAAAAGGGCTCCCTGGGTTTACACAGCGGGATGGACAGCATAATAGCCATGTGGCTAGATTCTAGAGTCACGCTAGCCAGTGTTCAAATCTGACATCCACTGCCTGCCAGCCCCACTACCCTAGGTAGCTTTACCGCCCTCCCTCCACTGAGCCTGATTTTTCTCTCCTGTAAAATAGACACAGTATCTCCCAGGGATTTTGTAAGGATTAAATAAGACAGTATATAAAGTGCCCGGCATGTAGTAAATAGTCGATAAATGTTAGCTTTATTCCCTGCAATTTCTTCCCACAATTACACAATAAGGCACTGGCACTTTTACAATGAATGGTGTATTTTTATCCCAGGGGAAGCCAGAAACTGACAGGCAGAGGCCAGGGAGAGCTCTGTGTCACATTCTCAGATGGGACTTTCTCTCACTCCAGTTAACACATGCCATATGGCAGGTAGTGGGGTGAGGAAGATGTGACTGCAGCCTTCCCTCAGCAGGAGGAGAGATGCAGTTGTCACTGGGCTTGGCAGAAACGTCATTCTTCTCTTCGCAGGCTGGGTCTCCTCACTTGGTAGACATTTACTCTAGCAAAGAAGAGGCGGCAAGCTGATTTCCAGATGTTCTCCTAGGTTGGACGTGACGCACACGTCGGATCTCATTTCAGCAGCACAGCCTGCTGACTCTGGAGAGCTGAGGATTTTTTTTTTTCTTTTGCTCTTCAAAAAAGTTTTGTCTCTAAGAAACAGAAGTCCCGTATTTGTGTCCACAGGGCCAGTTTTCAACAAAACTGGAAGTTAGTTGAAAAGCGTGTCTTTGGCAACTTTTCATTTTCTCTCTCCATTTCTCTCCACTCTTCTGCATTCCTGTGGTTCATTCCCACAAATCCTTAATCTTTGTTCACTTTTTTTTTAACCTAAGATGCAGGTTTATGAATTTTAAGGTGTGGCCCCTTTAAGATCTATTTTCCCCAACTTGGCAGCTGATGGAAGAAATCTATGCTAGGAATTGTACTGCCCACAGGTGCCCCTGAGCCAGGGAGGGCCCTCAGGTTACTCCAGGGGTTGCTCACCCTGCCAAACCTCTGTGGGGTTTGGACTCCCAGAGCAAGGACCTTACAGCTTCTTGTCGCTCTCCAATCCCCCACTCTACCTTATTTTTTTAAATCAAAGTGCAGTGGGGTGCAAAGAAACCAGAAGGGTAAAAACAAATCAACTATAAGGCCTGAGGGGAAAAAAGAGAGGCAAAGTGGGAGCTGTGTTTGTTCATTAGCGTTTACTGCGCAATTACTATGACTCAGGAAATGCCCTTTGGCACTGCATCACTCCTCTCCTTATTTATCCCTCCAGGCACCATAGAGGGTGAATACTTCCACTGTGATTTCACAAACGGGGGGAATTGAGGCTTAAAGCAGCTATTAAGGGGCAGAGCCAGTGTCTGAAGCCCAGAATCCACATACTGGGCCATCAGACAGGAGCCAGAGCCAGGACGTCCTTCACTGTATCTTACAAAATGCTTAGCAATCACCCAACTCATCCGTATTTCTCGCACCGCTACCGTATGCCAGGCACGGTGCTAGGAACTGAGTCTACTCCTTGAATAACTAGAGTCATCCTAGGACGACCAACCATCCCAGTTGGCTTGAGATGTGAGGCATTGAGTGCTAAAACTTTCAGCGTGAAAAACAAGGTCCTGCCTTCAAGTCACTTACAGCAACATTTCTTCCCAACCCTGATTCAGTGGCATCATATTGATAATCTGAAATCTGCCATCGTCAGAATATTTACTCCACATAGATCACTAAACTCTACATAGCGAGCCTTTTTTTTTCCCCAGGAGAGCTGATTGTTAAGCATTTATCACACAACATTGCTTACAGTCTCATAGGAAATATATCCAAGTATGTATGCTAGTGTCTATATATTCCTCAGTATCTTAAGCACTAATATAACAAGAGCTAATGTGTGTTGAGAGCTTACAATGTATGAGGTACTGTACTGAGTGCTTTAGACATATTAACATCTTTCGTCCAATCCTTGCAACAACCCTGTGAAGAAGGAGCCACTT
The DNA here is from genome assembly GCA_032199065.1 of Smutsia gigantea. Classification (NCBI taxonomy): domain Eukaryota; kingdom Metazoa; phylum Chordata; class Mammalia; order Pholidota; family Manidae; genus Smutsia; species Smutsia gigantea. Next base: position 12,280 of record JAVSCE010001021.1, on the reverse strand, counting down.
TTATTGCCATTTTACAAATGAGGAAACTAAGGCTCAAGAGCTTAAGTATGTTACTCAAAGTCATGCAGCTAATAAAGTAGCAAAGCCAGAACTCAAATACCAATGTGCCTGGTTCCAAACCTGCACACAGGTGGCCCGTGAAGAGAGAAGATCCTGGGATGAACAGAGTAGTGGTAGCTGCCCCGTGTGGGCCCTTGAGATATAGAGGCAAAGAGCCAGTTTCATGAACCAGTTTTATGAGACACCCATACACATATTACTTAAGAGTGTATGGGACATACTAAGTTCTCTATCAAGTATTTGCTGTTATTTATTACTCTGTCTTGGAGTCCTAGGATGAAAGTAGGTCAGAGTTGAAGTCCAATGTAATGGTCACATGGGGCAGGGAGCTCACTCCCTACTGTGCATTGGGTTTGGGACTTTGAAAGAGCTACTGAGGTCTGCTGGGGTAGCCTTTGGGGCCTGAAGTTGTGTCTCTTAGACTCAGCAATGTTAAAACCCATTATAGAGAAAACTTACAGAGAAGTTTTCACCCTAAGAGCTCCAGGGCCATTGCCCAATGTTCTGGACCTACTGTCTATACCCGGTTACCTCCAATAACTAGAGTGGGCCTAGAAAGCCTCAGGTTTCTTAGGCCAGAGGTTTTGAGTTCCCCTTGGTCCTTGGCCTCTGCTGGCTCTGAAACCCTATCTCACCTTCCCCACCACCATCCCACTCCAGTCACTTTGAAAATCCATATCCTCTGCTTTAACACTGCATTCAGCCTTCTGGTTTGTTTGTACCCTCTGGGATTAACTCATCTGTCACCTGAACACCTGGGCCAAGAGGTGTTTGAGAGCATGGACACAGAATAACTGCTGTTCCCTCATGGGTGTGAGGGGGAGGTCATCCCAGTACTCAGGGCTCATTTCTCTGCCAACACCTTCAAGTGCAATACCCAGGCCTCCTGGGTGTCTGCAGAAGCTGATTTGTATGAGGACTCACCAAGCCTCCTAACCCCCACAAAACTCCATTATGCATGTAGTTCAGTGGTTGACAGCACGGATTCCAGACTGTGAATTCAAATCCTGGCTCCACCAGTTCCTAGCTCTGCATCCTTGGGCAGATTATATAAATTTTCTGTGCTTTCGTTTTAACAACTATAAAATGAGCATAATCATAATGGCAAATAGGATCACTGTAAGGAACAAATTAAGTTCTTTGAATGATGCCTGAACATATAATAAGCACTCAGAACATATTAACTAGCATTATTTATTATTACTTTTACTATCTTACACAGGGGCAGGGCAGCAAACTTTTTCTTCCATGAAGGGCCAGATAGTAAATACATTAGGTTTTATGGGCCAAGAGCACACTCAAGGGCATTATGTAGGTGTTATGTAATAAAAAAGAAAAAGAACTTCCACAAATTTTTATTGGCTGAATTCCAAATACAATAATAATTGAGTATAATTTTTATAATACAGGCCTACTAATGAGAAAAATGGAATTTTGGGGGGAACAACCTTTCACTTAATTGGGTTTCCAGGTTAGCATTCCCCACCACTAAATCATTTGTGAATATCTGTCTATAAAAACCATTCTTAGCTTGTGGGCCAAACAAAATCAAAGAGTGGATTGATTTTGGCCATGAGACATAGGTTGCTGATCCTGAATTTTATACAACCTTGTTGACAGAAGGTTTGGAGGGCTTCCTAATTTTTTCCCATGATCTGACCTCACTAGAACTCCGAGTCTGGATAGTTCTGAGCCATATGAAGCAGCACTACTTCTGTGAAGACCTTGAAAAGTCCAGAGGTGACCTTCTGAAAAGCCAAGGCCTGGCCACCCAAGTCGTCTGCACAGTGCCTGACAAAGCGCCAGCCACACTGGACTGGGACCCTCAGGTCAGTCAGAGTGATCTTTTGATATCTGAAGTTTATGGAGTATCCCTGTTGCCCTCTTTCCAGTTTTACCACGTTCACTGACATCCAGGTTAACCTTCTCAAGAAAGAAAAGGGTTCATCTTTTTCTCATCCTGACCCTAGTGTTCTAGCAGCTGACACCACTTTTCATCTCTGACCTCATCCTGGCATCCTAGGCCTAGATCACCCTACACCTATCTAACTTCAGCGGATCCTGGCTGCATTACCATCCTTTTCCATGACTCCCCAGGAAGGCAATACCTCTACCTTTGTTCTACCAACTTTGTGAAGGTGTAAAGACAGTTGGCCACCAAGGCTAACCTAGAAACATAGAGGCATTACTTTAAGAGTATCTGACACCCATGACTGATACTCTAGACTACAATAGGCTAGAGCAACTGAGACAGACCCCCAAGCTCAGCCTTCCAAGATGAAGGAGGTCATCTTTTTTGAGCAGTTCAGCACCTCCACTGTGGATACAGTGGGCCACATTTTGAACTGTTTCCGTGTGTCATTTCTTTTGTATCAGGCAGCAAAGACAGGCGGGAGGGTACTCCGTATAAGCTGAGTCAGGCATTGACATATAGGCATACAGCCCCTTCTGCTCATGCTGTGGCCAAAGGAACCTCATAAAACTTGTTTGTGTGTATAACCCCTGAACTTTGTGTGTCCCCACAGTTCAGGGACTCTCCCAGGCTCCCCTTCCACCCTTTGTTTAAGAACAACTAACATTCATTGAGAACTTACTGTGTGCCAGACACAGTATATACTAAGTAGTTTACAGCGATTACCATATTTAATTCTCACAAGCATTCCATGACTTACATGTTCTTTTTATCTCTATTTTCATGGATGAGGAAACTGTAGAAGAGAAAAATAAGTAGTTCATCCAAGGCCACCAGTTAAGGAAGTGGCTGAGCCAGAATATAAACCAGGTTTAATTAAGATGATCAAGGCCATTCAATTTATATGTGGTGGAGTCAAGTTATAATCAAGCCCTCTGTGGCTCTTAAGTAGTTTTTCTACTTTCCATCCTGTTGCCTGGATCACAGATTCTCCTATTCATTCCACCTTATTTGGACTGATTGTTCACCTTGTTTGGTTTCAATTTCTCCCCAGAATGCTGCCTCTTGGATTGCCCACCTCTGCTCCACCCTCTGTAGACTGCAGTCCAGCCCAGCCGTATCCCTGTGGCCAATATAAGCTCCAGTGACAGTACACTCAAGTCTAGATCAAGTGCCCCAGAGCTCCATTTGTCTGGAAGGAGATATCTAATATTACCTCAGAAAAAAACTGGAATAAAGGGAAAGATGCAGGCAGCCCCACCCTGGTAGATTCCCTAACAGACTTCTGGGTTATCCAGCCCCAAGGAAAATAACTAATGTTAAATCTGTGTTCCAAGCACAGGGATAAATGCTTTACACAAATTATTTCATTTAAATACTCACAAAAATCCTTTGAAGTTAGTACTATTATCCCCATTTTAGAAATAAAGTAACAAACTAATGTTTGAAGGGATTAAAGTGACTTGTCTAAGTTTGAAGAGCTAGGTTTTGGACTCAGATCTCCTAAATTCCAAGCCCTATACCACCATACTCTACAACTAGCTGGCATGATCCGGAGTGGGCTGCAGATGGATGCCTACTTATGGCTGCACCTGAATGAGATACAGGCTCATGCAGTGACAGCCCAAAGAGGGAGAATGTTGGAATTAGCTACTCTACGAGAGCCAGTGATTGTATTTCCCAGCTGGAAAGGGTCATACACAGGTATTTTTCTCTTGTACCATGACCCCGCCCTGCTGGCTACTACATCCATTCAAGTTAAGACCTTGAACATGGTTTTTAGTAGTGGCTCCATCTCTGACACATCTTCAATTAGTTATCACTTATGATAGCTACTTCCAAGTCAAGGAGTAGACTAGTAGATCCAAGAGCCTTCTGCACCCACTTCACCTCTCCAAATACTTCTGATATATCATCTCACAGTAAACTATTTCTAGCATATTCCCTTTTCATCACTCCACAAAATCTTCATAGTGGCAAATGTCCTGGAAAAAAATATATCATTCATTGCATACTGAGCACCAGCTCCCTGTCCACTCCAGTAACGCTAATTTTGTTTATTGTAAGAATCTTCTTATTCCAAATTATCCAGCTATATGGTCTCTGATTATTTGCCTTCAATTATCATCCCAATTTTGGAGAGCCCTATTCAAAGCCCTTAGTATCTATTTGTCAACTACCTACTGCTGGTAGATACAGAGGTCAGAGATTAAGACTATTAACCAAGTACTAACTAGAGGAGTACCTCTGTTGTTTCACCTTTTACTAACACATTAGTTTCCCCTCCTTACTATGACTGACTTTTCCCACAACTCAGCACATGCATCCAACTAGAGATACTTACTTTCAGAATAATTATGACTCCTACACCTGCTATCTTCCACACTCTCCCATGTTATGTTGGACATAAGGAGCTGTAAGTTACCAGAATATAGGTGAGGAAGAATATGAAATATACTGAACAATGCTGGGTTCTTGAAGAGAACATGAGCATGGAAGACAATACACACCCAAACACTACCATATGGGCATTTCAAGGTAGTGAACATTATTAACACTATTGATTTATGACTCCAGCTAACTCCTTTATGTGAATCTACCTCATCCATAACCATTCTTTGCTATATCCATCCCTCTGAGACTTTCCCCTTGTATCGATGACTAGGTCTTCAGATTCCAGGAAAGCAATTTCAAGGACCAAGGAAGGTTAAATAGTGGGAGAGGGGCAGCAGTGTCTACATATACCCTTTTATATACTTATCTGTGAGATGATCTTGAGGGTTATGGGTCTCTCAATCAGAAACACCTGTTGCTGATGGGCGTTTACATAGTGATGAGTATGAACTGAGTGGGCATCTGGGTTCATTTGATAAGGATTTGGTCTACCAAGGAGCTTAAGGGCCCTGAGTCTATCCTATAATCAATTCAATGACAGAGTGTATTGTATCCCCTTTGACAGGCTGAGCCACCAAATATCCTTCTCAGGTTAGTTAAGAGGCCCAGGTAGTTTCTGAACTTACAAGAGGCATAAACCCCACTCACCCATGTTTCTAGGCATACAGGAAACAAGAAAGAAAACCAGCTTTCTCTGATCCTACCGAAAGATGGCTAAATGTCTTCATATATAGCAACATTTGGAGTCCAAAGCTGGTAGCATGGATCTCTGTTAAGCTAGAGCATGTGCCAAAAGAAAGACTGAAGTTTCATCCTGGTGGCTGATGATAAGCATGCAGCCCTGCACCTATGCCCAAGGAGAAAATTGCCCTCTAAATACTGTCTGATGCTTTTCCCATAATGTGGAGGCTGGGAGGGAGAACAGCTCAGTGAGTTAGTCACACAGTATGGGGATGGGATATAGGAGAAGCTTCTTTCTGAATTCCTTGGTCATGGATCTTGAGAAAGGAAATAGCAAAATCATGTCTAAAGGAAAACTCCATATAAAATGAGTGCTCATGCAAGGGAGTCTTAGGAAAGCAGTAAAAGTTGAGGGGCAGTGCTAAATGGGGAGAACTAAGAAAGACAAGAGGAAAATCATCAAGCAGGTCAGAGTGGGTAAACCAGAAGTGTGGTGTCTGAATGAATACCAGAAGGCATCCAGTGACAGTAGCTAGGATTATATCTGTTCCAGATATTACTTGCAATGAACAAGTCAAGTCCTTTTAATGGGACCAGAATGACTATCAAACTATAAATAAATAAAAAAATAAATATCTTAAAAGTTCACATACTTTCTAACTCAGCAATTTGATGTCAGAAATGTATCCTATTAATATAATTATACAAAGACACAAATAGGATGCCTATTGCAGCATTAATTATGTCAGTAAAAGACTGAAAAGAACAGAATGTTTATGAATACTGGACTGGATAAATACATCATGGTAATTCATATATTGTAATATTCATTCACTACTGAGAATAATAAATAAATTGAAAACCAACTAAGAACTGACAATTAAAATTCACAAAGACATTAAAATAGCTACTTTAACTATAGTCCATATATCCAGAGTATAAGGTGGAGACATAGAAGATTTTTTTTAATGACTCAAATGGAATTTTAGAGATGAAAACTATAATTTTTGAGATTGAAAATACAGTAACTGCTACTTAGAGCAAATTAGACATTGCAGGAGAAAAGATTAATAAACTAAAAAATACATAAATAAAAACTATCTAAAATAAAAAGATAGGGAAAAAAGAATATAATGAAAGCCACATCAGTAAGCTCTGAGAGAACTTCAAGCAGCGAAATATATGAGTAATTGGAGTCATCAAAAAAGAGCAAAAGAAGGACAGAAAAAATATCTGAAGAAACAGTAGTTGAAAAATTTCCAAACTTGATGAAACTATAAACACACAGATTCAAGTAAATCAGAGAATCCTACACACAAGAAGCATGAAGAAAATTCCACCAAACCACATCTTAAACAAATTTATTAAAACCAGTGATAAAGAGAAAATCCTAAAGGCAGCCAAAGACAAAAAAACAACTTATATACCGAGGAACAAAAATTAGGAGGACAGGACATTTCTCATTAGAAATGGTGCAAGTGAGAAGAGAAGGGAGCAAATATACCTTTAAAGTACTGAAAGAATAAACTGTCAACCTAGTGTTCTATATCCAGAGAAAATATCTTTTTAAAATGAAGGTGATATAAAGACATTTTAAAACATACAAAAGCTTGAAAGAATTCATCATCAGCAATCCCACACCATAGGAAATGTTAAAGGATATCTTTCAAGCAGAAGAAAAATGACACCAGATGGAAATATGGGTCCATACAAAGGAATAAAGAGTATAGGAAATGATGAATATCTGGGTAAATATATAAGTTTTTTATGTTACTTAAGTCACTTTAAAGACAACTAATTCTTTAAACAAATATAATAAAATGAATTGTGGAGCTTATAAATAAGTAAAAGGAAATGTATGACAATAATAACATAAAGACTGGGAGGTAAGAAATGTGAAAGTTTTATGTTTCCTAGAACAGTGACATTTCTTCTGGCAAAACTGAGCTTCCAGGTTTTGTTTCAACAGCATCATGATGCACAGGTGATTCTCGGCCATCATAGGTGCAGAGACCCCCACGCCTCAAAGGTATTCCCGATCAACAGCAGTTTCTGTTCCTACACCAAGGATTATGTTCCTACACCTACGTAATCTCCACCAGGGTCATTTTTCCATTTTTTTCAGGCATAACTTACATGAAATATATCACACCAACTTCAAATAATTACCATTTCTTTCTTTTATCCTAATCTTTCTTTTTTCTTGTCTCATTTGAACTGGCTATAATCCCCAGCATAATGTTAAACAAGAATTGTCTTATCAGACATCTTTGTCTTATTTCTGATCTTGTTTTTGATTGAGCATTTCCTCAGAAAGTATGATGTCTGCTGCAGTTATTAGTACAAATGCCCTTCATCAGGTTTAGGAAGATCCTTTTTATTCTAGCTAGCTAGGAAATTGTTCTTTCATGAATGAAACATGTTAAATATTATTGAATGTGTTTTCCATATTACTAAGATGATCATAATTTTTCCCCCTTTAATCTGTTAATATGATGTGTTATATTAATTTATTGTCTAAACCAACTTGGCATTCCTGGGATAAACCCACCTTGATAAATATTCATGATCATTTTATATATTGCTGAATTATTTTGCTAATACTTTTCAAAAATAATTTTTACATCTGTAACCATGAGTGAGACTGACTTGTAACATTCCTGTCTTGTATATAGTTCTAGTCAGATGTTGTTACTAAAATAATTTGGGGAGTGTTACGAATTTCCTTTTCTCTGGAACAGTTTGGATAATATTAGAATAATATTTTCCTTGAGTGGTTGGTAAAACTAGTCTGTCAAGCCCTGTGAGCCTGATGTTTTCTTTGTGGGAACAATTTTAGGTACTGATTAATTTTCCTTAGTGGTTGGAGGACTTTCTGAATTCTCTATTTCTTAAGTCACTTTTAGTAAATTATATTTTTCTAAGAATGTATGCATTTTTAAATCAATTTTTAAATGCATTGACATAAAGTTCTTTATATTATCTTATACTCTTTAATCTCTGCAGGATCTGTAATTATTTTCCACTTATTTTATTATAAAATGTATATTTGCACCATCTTTTTCCCCCTTGATTAATCTTGCCAGAGGTTGTATATTTTATTAGTGTTTTCAACGAAACAACTATTGGTTTTGTTATTACTAGTATATTTGTTTTATATTTCATTTATGTTTACTCATATCTCTATTATTTCCTTCCTTCTGCTTTCTTGAGTATTAGTATGATACAGTTTCTCTAATTTCTTAAATTAAATAGTTAATTCATTAATTCTGAGCCTATCTTCTTTTCTAGTGAAAGCTTGTAAGTGTATTAATTTCCTTTTAAACATCACTTTAGCTTATTCCACAAATTTTGATATGTAGTATTTTCACTATCTTTTACTTCTAAGTATTCAGTTCCAAATATAATCTTCATTATGATTTTTCCTTTACCTATAAGTTGTCTAATATTGTGTTTTAAATTTCCAAACATTAATTTTTTCTAGTCATTTTTTAGATTGATTTCTAAATTAATAATATTGTAATTAGAGTAGGCAGCATTATATACTATCTAATATTTGAAATTTGTTGAACTTAGCATGTGGTCAACTTTTGTGTATGTTCCAAATGTACTTGAAAGTAATGTACATTCTCTTTGTATATGTATCTATTTATCCAGCTTGTTAATTATGCTGTTCAAACCCTTTATATCTTTGCTGTTTTTTTCCTCTTAGATCTATCAGTTACTGAGAAAAACATATTAAAATCTCCCACTGTGATAATGGGTTTATCAGTTTCTCCTTGTAGATGTCAGTATTTTCTTTTTTTTCTTTAAAAAAAAACTTTGGCCATGTTAATACGCAATTACATATTTAGAAATGTTATATCTTCCTGGTTCAATTTACTTTTTCCATTATGAAGTGATTCTTTTCACCTCTAGAAATGTTTTTGCCTTACATTTTTAAATTTGATATTTAAAAAGCTACTTCAGCTTCCTTTTGGTCAATTTTTGCCCAGTAATATTTGGTTCCATCCTTTGACATTTTTTTCTTTCTGTGTTCTTACACTGAAATATAAATGAAAGTATTTCTATTATAAATAGTATATAACTGAAATTTGTTCTTTTATTCATTCTGACAATCCTTCACATTTTAATTGAGGACTTAAGTCCATTTATATTTAGAGTGATTGCTGATATATTTGGACTTATTCCTACCCCTTTATTATGTACTTTTTATTTGTCCCTTTTGCTGTTTCATTTCCCTCCCCCTCTTTTGATCTCTTTTGAATTAAGCTTTTTTTCTTTCTTTTTTTTAAATTTCATTTTCCTCTCTATTTGGAAGTTACATATTTCATGTCTATACTTTTTCTAATTAATCTTGCTATTTTAACATGTATACCTTAAAAAGTCTAAAGTTAATCATTTTCCATTTCCTTTATAATTTAATATTCAAAGGGGCCAGGCATGTTTACCCACACTCACCATGTATTGACTTCAGCATATCCGAAAACCATGGATTACATAGCACTCTTCCCACAAGCTTTCCATCTTCCCAGGTTTGCCAAGGCACATGTTTAAAAATTATTGCCTCATTTCATACATAGAGAAATTAGGTCCTGAAACAAAGAACTTGTCCATAGAAATAACTCATCTAATCAGCAAGGGAAACCAGATCTCTTGGTTACTTTTCCAATTGTGAAATTCAGGAGATTGCCTGGGAAAACTTTTTTCCATACTTAATATTTTTTAAATTTTGGTATACATTGCCACACAGCCCTTCTGAGAATTCATACTAATTTACATATAGTATTAATTGAAATCAATTTACACATAGAAATTAATTGAAATTAATGATCAATCTAACACTGAGTTCCTTCTAGTTCTTAGAGGACAGGGACCATGTCTTTTTTTCGCACTGGTATTATAGAAAATTTCAAACACATACAGGAGTAGAGAGACTAGTTAATAATTCTTACTGAAACTTTTAAATCCCAAGTATGGTCAACAGCTTAATCAGGAAACATAGCAGTAAAACAGAAGAAAGCAAGATGAAATAGGGTTGGGTTTTATGTTCTATTTTTTTAAAGGTCAGATTATTTTAAATTATTTCTGTGCTTTGAGATTATAGTAAAACCTTAATTAACAGTACCCCAACAAACTGGAAAATTTAACTGACAGATTATTTCCTCGTACTATACAGCTTCATTATAATATACTCATAGTGGGGATTATTCTAAAAATTCAAGATTCATGGAATGATTCCTGAATAACCAATGGGCTTGTGGGGAAAATTGCAGTTCCTATGGCCAGGATCCTCACCTGAACCTAAACTACTTAATAATGTAACTGGCCTACTGCTAGGCTACTGCTTCCACATCGATAGGCAATAAGCTATTATTGACTGAGTCACTATATAAAGAGCTCTGCCCAGTGCTCTGGGTGGAGGCAGAGATGAAGGAGGATTAGAGACCTGCAGACTGTTGGATACAGATGTAATTCTAGTGCTCAACCTATTGCCAGGAGAACAAAGCTGGGTAATAAACCCTTTTACCCCAGGAACATTCCATTGTCGTTCCTTGGTCTCACTGAATCCACAGTGAACTTTCCCAGGGCTGAAACCCACTAGCAAGACAATTGGCATAGTCAGCAGGATTCATTGAACAAAGAACAGAACAGGCTGCCCTTATGGGAAGGGTGCTTCAGTGGGCTGCCCCTGTGAATGGGAGACAGTCGAGTGTCCCCCAATGGGCATGTGGTCTGAGGTCTAGGCTTGCCTCCTAGAGGCTTGGGCCCCACCCTAGGACTGGAGGCAGGTGGAGGTGATACCTGAGGCAGTAGAGGTGGCCCTTGGTATAATAAGGAGGTCCTTTGAGAAACAGAGTGCCTGTGAGGTGGCAGGAACTGTGGGTTGGCTGTTTCCCACAGTATTAGAAAAGTCTACAGATGAGAAGAACATGTTCCTGAAAGAGACACAAGAAATGGCAGCATGAGAACACGAGCTGTGAACTGCTGTGGATTCACTGAAGAATGAAATGGCATTGATACGAAAGGAGGCTGCACAAGAACGCTAGCTGTGAGGTGCTATGGAGGAAGTAAAAGATTTGTGAAAAAATGAAATGGTGTTGCTGCGAGGTACTATGGAAGAGGTAAAGGCCATGAAGGAGAATGTACCCCTGAGAAAAGCACAAGAAGAGTCAGTGCAAGAACGTATGCTGTGAGTTGAAGTGGAGGAGAAGGAAATATTCCTGAGGGAAGCACATGGAAGAGGCAGCATGTGAACATCACCTGCAAGGTATTAAGGTTGTCTTGCCAATGGGTTTCAGCCCTGGACAAATTCACTGTGGATACAATGAGATGAAAAAAATGACAGTGGAACATTCTTGGGATGAAAGGGTTTATACCCAACTTTATTCCCACGGTGGCAGGTCAATCACTAGAATCCCATCCACCCAGAGCAAGTCTGCATGCAGCAAGCTGGTCTCTGCCTCTGGGCCTTTATGTCCCTGCAGCCATCTCAGTCTCTGTCCTCAGCACTGCCACCACTCCAGTCTCTGCTCTCCCACAGCCTTGCAGCAGCCCAGAGCACTGGGAAGAGCCCTTTATACAGAGCCAGTAACAACATATTGCCCACACGTGTGTAGTGAACAAGCCGACCAGGGCCAAATGAGAATCCAGGCCATAAGAACCTTCACTTTCTCCACCCTCCACCACTCCAGGATTCTCACCTCTCTATCTTCTGCAATGTTCCCTGTGGGAGAAAGCTGGAACATTGTAACCAAATTCCGCAATAACAAAAGAGGCTATGACAATATACAAATAAAAATTACAACAAATTACAGTAAACCTCAAGCCTGAGGAGCTCTATTGCCACCAAGTGGTCATCCTGGCTGTATTCAAACCAGTTCTACTCAAATGAGTTAACTAAATGGACCCTGGGTGGGCCTTACAATACCTACCTTCTCCAGCCTCTCCAGCAGAAAGTCTTGCAGACACACAGGTGATCTTGTTGCTTTGTCTCTGGCTTCTGCTTCTTTGTCCTCAGCGGCCAGAATTGCTGCTCTGCTTTCAGTTGTTGCCACAGTTCCAGTAAGATCCTATTTGACCTTCTATCCAATTTCTCTCTGTCTGCTCCTGCCTTTATCAAATCAACCCACATCTAGGTCCTCATGACCTTCATGGGGCCCTTTAAATTCTTCCTTCAAGTAGCAGACTATATTTTCTTCTGTACTTTCATTGCTTGAGCCTGAGGATGGA
>JAVSCE010001020.1:0-42431 GCA_032199065.1 Smutsia gigantea | reverse complement strand
GAGGACTCACCAACTCCTGATCTTTCCCTGGAAAGTATCTCTTTGTGTATACTAACAGCTACAGCCTGAGTCAGGCTTCTAATTTAGCACACATCTAGGGGCTGACTGCCTCCTCCCAGAGAGCAGGGAAGCTAGCAGATACCTCTAACACCTGCTCCCTCTAGCCTGTTCCAAGTCACCAGTATCTCCTAGAAAGGAGCTGACACACATGTCTGTGCCCCAGCTTTAGCAGCTGTCACCTAAGGCACAGATCCCCAGATTGACTGGCTCTGATAACCAATGGTGCTTGCATTCAAGAGTCCCACAGGGCTGTAGCAAAGAAACAGCAGTTTCTAACAGGCACAGGAGCACCCCCCTCAGCTAGACATGCAGGCAAAGTGAAGAGGGACCAGGCAAAAACACCCATCTCCCAGTTTATCCTGGGAAGAGACCTAACTACATACTTTCCCAGCTGCCATTTAAAGTTCTGGCTTCCAATTAACCTGCATCTAACTGCTGAAGTGATCCTCCCCTTTGGGACACTGACCAGCCTTGACACACCCTAAACTACTGAGAAGCACCAAGAACAAAGAAAGCAGCTTGGACAATCATAAAGGTTTGAAAGGCAACCAAGAGTTTGGGCTGGACTGACTGAGGATCATCTATATGAGACCACTGTCAAAACTGGGAGAGGTGGTTGTTCTCTCGAATGCACAGAAATCAACAGAGAATCAAGGCAATTGAAGAAATGGTGGAATATGTTTCAAACAAAACTGGATAAAACTCCAAAAAAAAAAGACCTTAATGAAATGGAAATAAGTGACTTACCTGAGAGTTCAAAATAACAGTCATACAAATGCTCACTGAGGTCAGGAGAACATGAACAAACTAAGAATTCAACAAAGAGAAAACACTAAAAAGTACCAAGAAGTCACAGAACTGAAGAATACAGTAACTGAACTGAAAAATTCAAAAGAGGGGTTCAACAACAAACAGATTAAGGGATCAAGCAGAAGAAAGGATCAGTAAATATGAAGACGGGCCAGTGGAATTAATCCAGAGGAGAAGAAAGAAAAAAGAATGAAAAAGAGTGAAGATATTTTATGGGAAACCACCAAGTGAACTAACATACACATTATAGAGAACTGTCAAAAGTTAAAGGCAAGGAGAGAATCTTAAAAGCAGGAAAAGAAAAAGAACTTGTTACATATAAGGCAACCCCCATAAGACTATCAACAGATTTTTCAGCAGAAACTTTGCAGGCCAGAAGGGAGTGGCATGATATATTCAAACTGCCAACCAAGAATACTATACCTAGCAAAGCTATCCTTCAGAACTGAAGGAAAGGGTTTTGAGATAAGCAAAAACTGAAGAGGTCCATCATCACCAGACCAGCCTTACCAGAAATGTTAAAGGAAGTTCTTCAAGCTGAAATGAAAATACTAATTAACAACAGGAAAACATATCAAACAACTCACTGGTAAAGGCAAATATATAGTTAAGTTCAAAATACTGTAATATTGTAATGGTGGTGAGTAAATCACTTATAACTCTAGTATGAAGAATAAACAATAAAAGTATTAATAACTATACAATAATTTATAAATAGCTACACAATGTAAAAAGATATGAACTGTGACATCTAACAAAATGTGAGGGGAGTTTATATTATAATGTACAGCTTTTATGTTCAAAGTTAGACATTTTATGTAAGACCCCCCCATGGCAACCACAAAGCAAAAACCTATAGTAAATACACAAAAGATAAAGAAACCTAAGCATACCACTACAGGAAATCATATCACAAAGGGAGAAGAAACAAATTACAAAATAACCAGAAAAAAATTAACAAAATGGTAATTTTAAGTCCATACCTATCAGTAGTTACTTTAAATGTAAATGGACCCAAATCTCCAATTAAAAGAGTAGTTGAATGGATTTTAAAAAATGAGAACCATAAATATGCTGCCTACAAGAGACTCACTTTAGCTTAAGGACACACCAGACTGAAAGTGAAGAGATGGGAAAAGATATTCCATACAAACAGAATTCAGAAGAAATCAGAGGCAGCTATACTTACATCAGAAGAAATAGACTTTAAGCCGAAGACTTAATGTAAGAGACAAAGAAGGTCATACAATGATAAAGGGGTCCATTCACCAAAAAGATAATTGCATTTGTAAAACTTACACACCCAACATAAGAGCACCTAAATATTAACACACCTGAAGGGAGAAATAGACAATACAGTAATAGTAGGAGACTTCAATACCCTACTTTCAACAACAGATAGATCATCCAGATAGAAAAATCGACAAATAATAAACTGGAGTTAAACAATACATTGTACCAGAAGGACTTAACATTTACAGAACATTCCATCTGTTATCCTTAAAAATAAAATAGACAGTTATTTTACCAGCAAAATGAGTTTATTTGGGAATAGTAAAGGAATTGCAATTCAGGACACGCAAGCTATGCCAAAGTCCAGAGAAGAAAGGAGAGTAATGTTACTTTATAGAGAAAAAGGAGGAAGTTAGGAAGGGCTGCTTTGAATGAAAGTCTGTTGAAGGAAAGTGAGAGTTTAGAGTGGCAATAGTGTCTCACTGGATGAGTTGTGGCAGTTTCTCATTGGCTGGGCTGTTGCTGGGCAAGGAGAAAATCTTCCTTCCTTCTGCTAGGGTAATAAAATGAACTTGTTTCTGCCCAGGAATATGAAGCTGCAATGGAAAGTTCATGCATGACAGCTCTGCCCTCCTGACTCCATTCTAAATGAGGTTTCCCTTTATTTTTACATTCTACCTTTTAATCAAGATCTTTCCCCAAAAGCAATGCTGATGGAGTCAGGTTTTCCATATTTAGTGATTTTGTCCCTTGGTGCCATGACAGACCTTTCCAGGTTAAGATATCCCACATTGGAGGGAAAGCACATAGCAGTTGGAAGCCACTTAAGGCCACGTTTGAGTTATAAGGACGGTAAGGAGGGAGAACTCTCAGGCACTTCCCATCTCCAAAGTCTGTATCTTGTTGAGGTCATACACTTAGATCATATGAAGTGTTAAGCTGGCATCACCTTATTGGGTTCATTATTTCTACAAAGGTACAAAACTTAAATCATACAAAACAGAATTAAAAGTAACATGACAATTCCAAATCGTATGATGATTCTGAACCATGACCCTAGGCATGAATGTAGCCAACTGAATGATCAAAGGACCATGGAGAATCAGGTGAAATTTGTTACAACTAGTGCGTTTACTCCCTGACTTCATAAAATTGGGTTTCTACCCCTCCAGAAGCATTTATCTACGTGCAACAGGTGGTATTTGCTATTGCACAAATACTTCCTTGTTCAGTGAATAGGTAATGAAGAGCTATGCAATTGTCCAAAACTACTTTAGCCAATGAATCAAGTGATCACTGCTGGGCTGGAACTGCTTTGGCTGTGGATCAACTAGCACTCCCTATGGAGGCAAACCCAGAGTCATGTATGCCTCCTTATAGTTCCCATTGAAGGTGGCTATGGAGGTTTAATGGGGTGTACTGATGGCAAGTTAGTATTATGGATCCATAATCAGAAATATGGATGCCAGCAGGGACAGTTACATGTCCCAATAAGCGCTGACCTCAGCTATCTTAATATTCAAATGCCCATGGGCAATGCCTTCTACTGCAGACAAAAATGAAACCAGGTGAAGGACAGAGGACTCCAGCTAAGGTCTGGTTATTGATAGATCCATTAGCTGGAATTCTGATTGACCTTTTCAAGCCAGGGACCAGGAATTGGGATGAAATTCAGTGAGGTACCACCCCATCCTAAAGGGGTCTTTTCTAAAAGCCTTTGAAAAAGGAGTAGCCTCATTGTACTTCGAGTGGAAGGCAAGCAGACAATATTTAGATAGGAAAAAGAACATGGCGGGAAGGGGACAAAGGTCATATGATTTTCAAAGATGAAGGTGTTAAGTTGAACTAGTATGTTATGGTTGGAGAAAGACTGAAACAAGGTATGGGAACACCTGGCTGTAATAGCCTAAACCAATAGTTAACACCCATAGGCTTGCAGGTATAATTGACAGTGGCATTTGGAAATAAAAAGAAAATGGTTACAGGTAAGACCAAGGGATCTCTGACATCATGAACAGACTGGAGTTTCTGGTGAAAGATTCAGCAAGTCAGAAAAGTTTCCCCCTTTTGCAACAGACTGGGAAACAAGGATGAGTGTTGTCTTTCCAAAAAGAGCAAGAAATTAAGAAGGAACATTGAGAAAAAGGTATATAGGCCTGGCTTGGTCATCTAGGGAAAGCTGTCTCCTTGAGCTATCATCTGCTTCAATTCCTGGAAATCTTTACAAATGTCACCAGTTGGTACACAGGTCCAGTGAAGGTTTGGCACTTTCTTTAGCTGTGACATGAGAATCCAAGAATTTATTCCTTGGCATTTGGTGACACAGGGTTGGTTAACAGCACCTGACAAGAGAGAGGCCTTTCCAATGAGGTTGAAGAGGGTCTTTCTGGAGATGTTGTTTCAATAAATAAAAATCTTTGGGCTACAAATTATGATGTCTGGTGCTTTTGTCTCTTGGGAGTATACTGTGGAAAGATTGTCCTACCGAACTATGATTATTCTCTATGGATTTGATTAGACTTTTGCAAAATTGAAGCATATGCCCTTTTATCAGCTGTGAGTGAAAGGAAGCAAGGACTAGGTACATTGGGTGTCCTGCTACAAGAACCAATTCTCACTTAACTTATGCAAGTACATATATTTTCATGAAAAATAAGAATATTTAATAAGAATTTCAGATTTCTGAAGGGGTCAGGTAGGGAGATAAAGATAAGTGCTTCAATTTTTGTTGCAAAGATACACGTTACCAAATTGCTGAGTTACAGATAGCTCAAAACGAGAGGAGGGACAAAGAGGTCCTTTAAATCTGGAAAACAAACCATTAAAGCAATCAATTTTCCATTAGACTAGTTTTAGAAATTCTTATCCAGTTCAGTGTTATGATCTTTATCAAAAATCTATATTCTAGAGTACTTGTCAAATTCCTTTTTCATGAATCTCTTTGAATAGGAAGCACTTCTGTAGGAATATTTGTTGTAAAAGCATCAGAGTAAAATAACTATAAATGACAAAAGCCTTAAAAACGGCCACAAAGATCTGATGGGAGTTCACACACACATATAAAAATAAATTGATGTTATCGACAAGTAAATGTTATTTTTGTGACATACATTTTAAAATCATCACCGAACATCATACCAGACATATCAGAATTCTAGGACTTCCATATAATTTTTGGACTAGTTACACAAACATATACCTATACAACTACAACATAAAAAAGGCTTAGTATTACTTCTTGACAATGCTTCCCATGAATTTAGTGTATCAAATAAGCCTAATTAGCTAACATCTCTTTTTATAAGGAGAGAGAACAAATCTTTTGAGATGTTCCAGGGGTCCTGTGAAAATTCTCAAAGACAGTTTTAGGTCAAAAAGACTCCATTTAGAATTGGCATTTGGGGAAGTTTGTCAAAAATATTGAAAGGTTTGGATGCTTGGCTACATAGGATCACAGAAAATTATGAAACAAGCCTGAATTATCTACTTAATCAAAGTGACAAAAAGATTTCAAGAACAAATATAGAAGATCGCGTAGCTGCAAAAGCCTTAGCTCTTTTTGAATAGAGAACACAGCTCTTGTAAGCAATCAAAGATCTGATAAAGACAAAATACAGAATCTGTTTCCTAGGCAGGTTAAAGGTAAAGAAAGGTTGTTTACAATTTCTTATTAAGAACAGACCAGTGGTCTAAGAAAATGTCCTTTTAACAGAGAGGAAAACCAAATTCTAATTTTTGCACTAGCGTACTTTTGGTATTAAAACACATTTTTAAGTAAATTCATTTAAATCCTAGCCAGCTTGATTACACTTAAAATTCCTTTCCCAAGGTTCCTTTTTCACACACCTTCTACAATTTTCTGTGTCTATTTTAGTTTGTCCCTTGTTTTCTTTCCTTTTCCAAAATAACCAGTTTTACTTTAGGACAAGATCACTTTCATATTCCTCAACAAAAGGCATTTCCATTCCTCATACCTTCATTTACTGAAAATACACATTCTATTTTCCTTGCGTACTTCTCATATGCAGCTGTTTTCTTTCATCCTGCTGTTAATAGTTTTATTTTTACATATATTAATTAGAATTCTTAACCCTTAGAATCCTTAAGTCCCAAAAGAAATTAAGAAGCAACTGTGGACTGGCAAGTTGACCTTTCATAATTTCAAGAAATGATTGCTTTCTCATAAACAATTTTCTCAGCATGGCAGTATGCATGCTTACTAACAGACCCAAATACCTTTAGTTTCTCTTTAATAAGAAAACAAATGTGGATAAATCTATGTTCAGTAATTAATGTTTTAGTATTTTACCTTGTTCAGAAAATGATCCAGATATTCAATGAAATTCCATCATTAGTTTAACATATGAAAACTCTAAAGTTTTGAGATACCAAAAAGACTTGGGGAAGCTATCTTTTTTAAGCCAAATACCACAAATTATTGCACACACAATTATTGTACCTAAAGTCTCATCCCATTTTCATTCATCTATGTAAGTCATTTCTCCCAACAATTATGTTTAGATCACTCACAAAAACTTTATGAGACCTTAGACAAAGCCAGCCATTATCTCAAGTGAATTTCCTTGCTGACAGATTTTGCAACAGAAATAACATGAATTTATTTGACTAGTAAACCCAGGTAGAATAAGAGTTGTATGTTTGTATTACATTCAGTGTTGATAACTCTAAGACATGTATGTCTTAATTAAACCAAAAACTTCAACTAGTTTTTATGTACAGAAGATTATCCCAGATCATATGAATCTGAAAAACATCTGGGTTAGTTTACTCAATTTACGTAAGCACTTATTTTTCCTTAAGCAATTAAATAGGGCTTGGTACAAACTAATTTTGGTAATACCATCCAAATGTAGAAAAGTATCATATATACACACAGACATAATAAACACACAGAAATCTTACAGCTTTTGTTTTAAAAAATATATCTTAGCCATGTCTCAGGTACATAATTCAAAAGAATGGCTGGATCCAAATTGTGTGTCTGGCAGTTGGCTATCTGCTCAGATGGCCCAAGTGTTTTTGAAGTAATTTTGTTGTTTAGAACCTTCTGCATACCAAGAATGCATTCCATTGTCTTTGACAGGTTTGGGATCCTTAAATGTGCCCTTAAAGTAGATTTATTTAAGTCAAAGAATGGCCACTACAGTTCCATATTATCCAAAAGTTCCCTCATTTTTCCAGAAAGGCGTAAGAGGCTGGTCCAAGAACCAGGTGGAACCTATCTTGCCTTTGGATTCTCTAAAATAATCTTAACTATGAGGGGCCCTGTCTTCCAACAGTTGTTCTAAAACAGCAGACATCACATATTTTCCCCCTTTTGAACAGGATGGTTGACTTACTAAGAAGCTTCACCATACAGAAACAGAACGAACAAATATAAAACAAAAGAGTACTCACCAAGAAGGATGGGTGTCTATAAAAACAAAAACAGATCTCAAATAAAGTTGGTGAGCTCAATCAAAAGGAGAGAGTTTGAATCCAAGAGGAGACTTACCAAACAAAAAGGAAAAAGACCACTCACGGAAGCAGAGAGCACAATGGGCTCAAGTGGATACTGTACACAGTTCTGGGGGTCACTGTCTCCTCAAAGGTTCATCTCCTTTGGATCCACCTCATGATTACCAAATAATGTTAACCTTAAAAACAAAATAGCCAGTTATTTTACCAGCAAAATGAGTTTATTTGGGAATCACAGAGGAGTTGCAATTCAGGACATGCAAGCTATGGAAAACCACAGGCAAAGGTACAGAGAAGAAAGGAGAGAAATATTAATTTATAGAGAAAAAGGAAGAAGTTGGGAGGGGCTGCCCTGAGCAAAAGTCTGTTGGAGGAAAGCAAGAACTCAGAGTGATGACAGTTTCTCATTAGCTTGGCTGTTGCTCGAGACAAGAAAGTAAATCTTCCTTCCTCCAGAGAGGGTAGCAAAGTGAACTTTTTCCAGCTCAGGAATGTGAAGTAAGCTGTGATGGAAAGTTTGTGCATGAGGGATCACCCTTCAGGGCTTTCCAACTCCATTCGAAACGAGGTTTCCCTTTATTAACTTTCACACATCCAATAGGTGCAAAATACACATTCCTCTCAAGCATACATGGAACATTCTCCAGGATGCATCAAAAGTGAGGCCACAAAACAAATCTTAAGAAATTTAAGAGGGAATTTTATACCAATAAATGCCTACATTGAGAAACAAGAAAGATCTCAAATACACAATCTAACTTTACACCTCAAGGAACTAGGAAAAAATGAACTAAGCCCAAAGTTAGAAGTAAGGAATTAAAGATCAGAGCAGAAATAAGTGAAATAGGGACTTAAAAAAAGACAAAACTAAAAGCGGTTTTTTTTAAAGATAAACTGACAAACTTTTAGCTACAGTAACCAAGAATAAAAGAGAGAACTCAACATTATAAATGAACAAGAAGACATTACCACTGATATCATACAAATACACAGGATAAGAGACTACTCTGATTATATGCCAACAAACTGGACAACCTAGCAGAAACAAATTCCCACAACTATACAACCTACCAAAACTGAATCATACAGAGAAAACTTGAAGAAACCAATTACTAGTAAGGAGATTGAGTCACTAATCATAAATATCCTAACAAAAAATTCCAGGACCACATAGATTTACTGGTGATTTCTACCAAACATTTAAAGAGTTCATTAAAGTTTTTTTTCAAAAGCTTCCAAAAAATAGAAGAGAAGCAAACACTTCTAAACTCACTATACAAAGACAGCATTAACCCAATACCACAATTAGACAAGGACACTTAAATTTTTAGGTCAATACACACTAGAACAGATGGACATAACAGACATCTACAGAAAGCTACACCCAAAACCACCCGGATACACATTCTTCTCAAGTGCACATGGAACATTTTCCAGAATAGACCACATACTAGGACACAAAAAGAACCTCAGTAAATTTAAAAATATTGAAATTCTACCAACCAATTTCTCAGATCACAACGGTATAAAACTAGAAATAAATTGTACAAAGAAAACAAAAAGGCTCACAAACACATGGAGGCTTAACAACATGCTCTTAAATAATCAATGGATTAACAACCAAATTAAACAGAGATCAAACAATATATGGAGACAAATGACAACAACAGCACAAAGCCCCAACTTCTGTGGGATGCAGCAAAGGCAGTTCTAAGAGGAAAGTATATTGCAATCCAGGCCTATTTAAAGAAGGAAGAACAATCCCAAATGAATAGTCTAAAGTCACAATTACTGAAATTGGAAAAAGAAGAACAAATGAGGCCCAAAGTCACCAGAAGGAGGGACATAATAAAGATCAGAGAAGAAATAAATAAAATTGAGAAGAATAAAACAATAGAAAAAAAATCAATGAAACCAAGAGTTGGTTCTTTGAAAAAATAAACAAAATAGATAAACCCCTAGCCAGACTTATGCAGAGAAAAAGAGAATCTACACACATAAACAGAATCAGAAATGTAAAAGGAAAAATCACAACGGACACCACAGAAATACAAAGAATTATTAAAGAATACTATGAAAATCTATATGCTAACAAGCTGGAAAACAAAGAAGAAATGGACAACTTCTTAGAAAAACACAATATTCCAAGACTGACCAAGGAGGAAGAAGAAAACCTAAACAGACCAATTACCAGCAACCAAATTGAATCAGTAATCAGAAAACTACCCAAGAACAAAACTCCCGGGCCAGATGGATTCACTGCTGAATTTTATCAGACGTATACAGAAGAAATAATACCCATCCTCCTTAAAGTTTTCCAAAAAATAGAAGAGGAGGGAATACTTCCAAACTCATTCTATGAAGCCAGCATCACTCTTACCAACACCAGGTGAAGACTCTACCAAAAAAGAAAATTACAGACCAGTATCCCTGATGAACATAAATGCAAAAATACTCAACAAAATATTAGCAAACCGAATTCAAAAATACATCAAGAGGATCATACACCATGATCAAGTGGGATTCATCTCAGTGATGCAAGGATAGTACAACATTCGAAAATCCATCAACATCATCTACCACATTAACAAAAAGAAGAACAAAAACCACATGATCATCTCCATAGATGCTGAAAAAGCATTTGACAAAATTCAACATCCATTCATGATAAAAACTCTCAACAAAATGGGTATAGAGGGCAAGTACCTCAACATCATAAAGGCCATATATGACAAACCCACAGCTAACATCATACTTAACAGCGAGAAGCTGAAAGCTTTTCATCTAAGATCGGGAACAAGACAGGGATGCCCACTCTCTCCACTGTTATTCAACATAGTACTGGAGGTCCTAGCCACAGCAATCAGACAAAACAAAGACATACAAGGCATCCAGATTGGTAAAGAAGAAGTCAAATTGTCACTATTTGCAGATGACATGATACTGTACATAAAAAACCCTAAAGATCCCATTCCAAAACTACTGGAACTAATATCTGAATTCAGCAAAGTTGCAGGATACAAAATTAACACACAGAAATCTGTTGCTTTCCTATACACTAATGATGAACTAAAAGAAAGAGAAATCAGAAAAACAATTCCATTCACAATTGCATCAAAAAGAATAAAATACCTAGGAATAAACCTAATGAAGGAAGTGAAGGACCTGTACTCTGAAAACTACAAGACACTCCTAAGAGAAATTAAAGAGGACACTAACAAATGGAAATGCATCCCATGCTCTTGGCTAGGAAGAATCAATATTGTCAAAATGGCTATACTACCTAAAGCAATCTACAGATTCAATGCAATCCCTATCAAAATACCAACAGCATCTTCAATGAACTGGAACAAATCATTCTAAAATTCATATGCAACCACAAAAGACCCAGAATAGCCAACGCAATCCTGAGAAGGAAGAATAAAACAGGGGGAATTACGCTCCCTGACTTCAAGCTCTACTACAAAGCCACAGTAATCAAGACAATCTGGTACTGGCACAAGAAAAGCCCCACAGAGCAGTGGAACAGAATAGAGAGTCCAGACATTAACCCAAACATATACGGTCAATTAATATACAATGTAGGAACCATGGATATACAGTGGGGAAATGACATCCTCTTCAATCGCTGGTGTTGGCAAAACTGGACAGCTACATGTAAGACAATGAAACTGGATTACTGTACAACCCCACATACAAAAGTAAACTCAAAATGGATCAAAAACCTGAATATAAGTCATGAAACCATAAAACTGTTAGAAAAAAACATAGGCAAAAATCTCTTTGACATAAACATGAGCAACTCTTCATGAGCATATCTCCCTGGGCAAGGGAAACAAAAGCAAAAATGAACAAGTGGGACTATATCAAGCTAAAAAGCTTCTGTACAGTAAAGGACACCATCAGTTGAACAAAAAGACATCCTACAGTATGGGAGAATATATTCATAAATGACGTATCCGATAAGGGATTGACATCCAAAATATATAAAGAGCACACACACATCAACAAACAAAAAGCAAATAATCCAATTAAAAAATGGGCAGAGGATCTGAACAGACACCTCTTCAAAGAAGAAATTCAGATGGCAAACAGGAACATGAAAAGATGCTCCACATTGCTAATCATCAGAGAAATGCAAATTAAAACCACAATGAGATATCACCTCACACCAGTAAGGATGGCCAACTTCCAAAACACAAACAACAGATGTTGGTGAGGATGTGGAGAAAGGGGTACCCTCCTACACTGCTGGTGGGACTGCAAATTAGTTCAACCATTGTGGAAAGCAGTATGGAGGTTCCTCAAAAAACTCAAAATAGAAATACCATTTGACCCAGGAATCCCACTCCTAGGAATTTACCCTAAGAATGCATGAGCCCAGTTTCAAAAAAACATATGCACACCTATGTTTATTGCAGCACTATTTACAATAGCCAAGAAATGACAACCTAAGTGTCCATCAGTAGATGAATGGATAAAGAAGAAGTGGTACATATACACAATGGAATATTATTCAGCCATAAGAAGAAAACAAATCCTACCATTTGCAACAACATGGATGGAGCTAGAGGGTACAATGCTCAGTGAAATAAGCCAGGCAAAAAAAGAGAAGTATCAAATCATTTCATTCATATGTAGAGTATAAGCAAAAAGAAAAAAACTGAAGGAACAAAACAGCAGCAGACTCAACAGAACCCACGAATGGACTAACGGTTACCAAAGGGAAAGGGACTGGGCAGGATGGGTGGGAAGGGAGGGAGAAGGGGGGGAAAAGGGGCATTACGATTAGCAGACATAATGTAGGGGGGGCGCACGGGGCAGGCTGTACAACTCAGAGAAGACAAGTAGTGATTCTATAGCATCTCACTATGCTCATGGACAGTGACTGTAATGGGGTATCTGGGGGGGGACTTGATGATGTGGGGAGTCTAGTATCCATAATGTTGCACATGTAATTGTAGATTAACGATACCAAAAAAAAAATTTTTAGGTCAATATCCTTGATGAACATAGATGCAAAATTCCTCCACAAACTATTAACAAACTGAATTAAACAGTACATTGAAAGGATCACACAACATGATCAAGTGGGATTTATTCTAGGGATGCAACGATGGTCCAACATCTGCAGATCAGGCAATGTAACATACCACATTAACAAAATGAACGATAAATAATCATATGGTCATCCCATTATATGCAGAAAATGCATTTGACAAAATTCAATTTACTTTCATGATAAAAACTCTGAACAAACTGGGTATGGAGGGAATGTGCCTCAACGCAATAAAGGTCATACATGACAAGTCCATAGCTAATATCATACTCGATGAAACGCTAAAAGCTTCTCCTCGAAGATCAGGAACAAGGCAAGGATGCCCATTCTTGCTACTTTTATTCAAAACAATACTTGAAGACCTGGCCAGAGAATTAGGCAAGAAAAAGAAATAAAAGTCATCCAAATCAGAAAGAAGTAAAAATGGATCCATTCGCAACAACAAATTATATATACAGAACATCCTAAAGACTCCACCAAAAAAGCTTTAGAACCAGTAGATTAATTCAGTACTGTAGGATAGAAAAATCAATATACCAAAATGGGTTATATTTCTATACACCAACAATGAACCATCAGAAAGAGAACTTAATACCATTTACAATAGCATCAAAAAATAAAATACTAAGGAACAAATTTAACCAAGGAGATGAAAGACCTGTACACTAAAAATTGTAAGACAATGAAGAAATTGAAGATGACAAACAAATGGAAAGATATTCCATGCTCATGGATTGGAAGAATATTATTAAAATGTCCATACTCCCCAAAGCAATCTATGAACTCAGTGAAATCCCTATCAAAATTCCACAGGCATTTTTCACAGAAATAGGAAAAACAACCCTAAAATTTGTATGGAACCACAAAATTAATAATTCCTGATTTCAAGGTATTTTACAAACCTACAGAAATCAAAACAGTTTGGTATTGGCATAAAAATAGATACACAGATCAGTGCAACACAATAGAGAGGCCATAAAGAAACCCATGCACATGTGGTCAATTTACAACAAAGAAGTCAAGAATATACAATAGGGAAAGGATAGTCTCTTCAATAAATGGTGCTGGGAAAATTGGATAGGCATATGCAAAAGAATGAAACTGGGCACCTATCTTAAGTACCATTCACAAAAATCAAAATGGATTAAAGACTTGAATATAAGGTCTGTAACTGTAAAATCCCTAAAGGAAAACACAGGGGCTCAGCTCCTTGACATCCACCTTGGTGATGACTTTTTGGATTTGACACCAAAAACAAAGGCTACAAAAACAAAAATAAACAACTGGGGATACAAATAAAAGGCTTCCACACAATAGGGGAAACCATTAACAAAATGAAAAGGCATCTTATGGGATGAGAGAGAATATTTGCAAACCATATATCTGATATGTCATAAGGGATTAATATCCAAAATATATTAAAAATTCATACAACTAAATAGGAAAAAAACAATCTAAAAAACGGAAAAAGGAACCAAGCAGGCATTTTCCCAAAGACAACACACAAATGGCCAACAGGTTATGTGAAATGGTCCTCAATACCACTAATTATCAGGGAAATGCTAATAAACCCAAATGAGATATCACTTCACACCTATTAGGATGGTGATCATCAAAAATAAGAGGTAAGTATTGGTGAGGATATAGGGTAAAGGAACCCTGTGCACTGTTGGTGAGAATGAAACTTGGTACAACCATTATGGAATACAATATGACAGTTTCTCAAAAAATTAAAAATAGAACTCCATATACAATCTCTATGGAAATATAGCCAAAGAAAATGAAATTACTATCTTGAAGTGATATTTGCACACTAATATTCACCGAATTTTTCACAATAGCAAAACAAAACAAACCACCACCCATGGAAACAACTTATGAGCCCATCAACAATTAGCAGACATAATGTAGGGGGGGTTATGGGGAGGGCTGTACAACTCAGAGAAGACAAGTAGTGATTCTATAGCACCTCACCACGCTGATGAATGGATAAAGATGTGGTATATGTATACACAATGGAATATTATTTAGCCATAAAAAGGAAATCCTGTCACTTGTGACACAGATGGACATTGACGGAATTATGCTTGGTGAAAAAAGGTAAAGAAAGACAAATACAGGGTGTTCTCACTTCTATGTAGAATCTTTTTTTTTTTTGGTATCATTAATCTACAATTACATGTGCAACATTATGGTTACTAAACTCCCACTTCAACAGGTCCCCCCACCGACCCATTTATAGTCACTGACCATCAGTGTAGTGAGGTGCTATAGAATCACTACGTGTCTTCTCTGAGTTGTACAGCCCTCCCCATGCCCGCCCTACATTATGTCTGCTAATTGTAATGCCCCTTTTTCCCCCTTATCCCTCCCTTCCCACCCATTCTCCTCAGTCCCTTTCCCTTTGGTAACTGTTAGTCCATTCTTGGGTTCTGTGAGTCTGCGGCTGTTTTGTTCTTTCAGTTTTGTTTTTTTTTACTCCTATGCGCCACATATGAGTGAAATCATTTGATACTTGTCTTTTTCAGCTTGGCTTATTTCACTGAGCATAATACCCTCTAGCTCCATCCCTGTTGTTGCAAATGGTAGGATTTGTTTTCTTCTTTTGGCTGAATAACATTCCATTGTCTATATGTACCACCTCTTCTTTGTCCATTCATCTACTGATGGACACTTAGGTTGCTTCCATTTCTTGGCTATTGTAAATAGTGCTGCAATAGGCATAGGGGTGCATATGTCTTTTTCAAATTGGGCTGCTGCATTCTTAGGGTAAATTCCTAGGATTGGGATTCCTGGGTCAAATGGCATTTCTATTTTGAGTTTTTTGAGGAACCTCCATACTGCTTTCCACAATGGTTGAACTAATTTGCAGTCCCACCAGCAGTGTAGGAGGGTTCCCCTTTCTCCACATCCTCGCCAACATTTGTTGTTGTTTGTGTTTTGGATGTTGGCCATCCTAACTGGTGTGAGGTGATATCTCATTGTGGTATTAATTTGCATTTCTCTGATGATTAGCTATGTGGAGCATATTTTCATGTGCCTGTTGGCCATCTGAATTTCTTCTTTGGAGAAGTGTCTATTCATATCCTCTGCCATTTCTGAATTCGATTGTTTTTTCTTTGTTGAGGTGCATGACTTCTTTATATATTTTGGATGTCAACACCTTATCGGCTGTATCATTTATGAATATATTCTCTAATACTGTAGGATGTCTTTTTGTTCTACTGATGGTGTCCTTTGCTGTACAGAAGCTATTCAGCTTGATATAATCCCATTTGTTCATTTTTACTTTTGTTTCCCTTGCCTGGGGAGGTAAGTTCATAAAGACGTCGCGCATGTTTACGTCCAAGAGATTTTTGCCTATGTTTTTTTCTAAGAGTTTTATGGTTTCATGACTTACATTCAGGTCTTTGATCCATTTTGAGTTTACTTTTGTGTATGGGGTTAGACAGTAGTCCAGTTTCATTCTCTTACATGTAGCTGTCCAGTTTTTCCAACACCAGCTGCTGAAGAGGCTGTCATCTCCCCATTGTATATCCAAGGCTCCTTTATCATATATTAATTGACTGTATATGTTTGGGTTAATGTTTGGATTTTCTATTCTGTTCCACTGCTCTGT
The DNA here is from genome assembly GCA_032199065.1 of Smutsia gigantea. NCBI lineage: Eukaryota > Metazoa > Chordata > Mammalia > Pholidota > Manidae > Smutsia > Smutsia gigantea. The sequence continues at coordinate 26,172 of JAVSCE010001020.1, read as the reverse complement.
GGGTCTGTTTTTGTGCCAATACCAAATTGTCTTGATTACTGTGGCTTTGTAGTAGAGCTTGAAGTCAGGGAGCGTAATTCCCCCTGTTTTATTCCTCCTTCTCAGGATTGCTTTGGCTATTCGGGGTCTTTGTGGTTCCATATGAATCTTAGAATTATTTGTTCCAGTACATTGAAGAAAGCTGTTGGTATTTTGATAGGGATTGCGTTGAATCTGTAGATTGCTTTAGGTAGTATAGCCATTTTGACAATATTTATTCTTCCTAGCCAAGAGCATTGGATGAATTTCCATTTGTTAGTGTCCTCTTTAATTTCTCTTATGAGTGTGTTGTAGTTTTCAGGGTATAGGTCTTTTGCTTCCTTCGTTAGGTTTATTCGTAGGTATTTTATTCTTTTTGATGCAATTGTGAATGCAACTGTTTTCCCGATTTTTCTTTCTGTTAGCTTGTTAGTGTATAGGAAAGCAAGAGATTTCTGTGTGTTAATTTTGTATCCTGCAACTTTGCTGAATTCAGATATTAGTTCTAGTAGTTTTAGAGTGGAGTCTTTAGGGTTTTTTATGTACAATATCATGTCATCTGCAAATAGTGACACTTTGACTTCTCCTCTACCAATCTGGATGCCTTGTATTTCTTTGGTTTGTCTGATTGCCGTGGCGAGGACCTCCAGTACTATGTTGAGTAACAGCGGGGAGAGTGGGCATCCCTGTCTTGTTCCCTATCTTAGATGAAAAGTTTTCAGCTTCTCATTGTTAAGTATGATGTTGGCTGTGGGTTTGCCATATGTGGCCTTTATTATGTTGAGGTACTTGCCCTCTATACCCATTTTGTTGAGAGTTTTTTTTTATCATGAATGTATGTTGAATTTTGTCAAATGCTTTTTCAGCATCTATGGAGATGATCATGTGGTTTTTGTTCTTTTTGTTGATGTGGTGCATGACGTTGATGGATTTTCGAATGTTGTACCATCCTTGCATCCCTGAAATGAATCCCAGTTGATCATGGTGTATGATCCTCTTGATGTATTTGTGAATTCGGTTTGCTAATATTTTGTTGAGTAATTTTACATCTATGTTCATCAGGGATATTGGTCTGTAATTTTCTTTTTTGGTGAGGTGTTTGCCTGGTTTTGGTATTAGAGTGACGCTGGCTTCATAGAATGAGTTTGGAAGTATTCCCTCCTCTATTTTTTGGAAAATTTTATGGAGAATGGGTATTATTTCTTCCTTATATGTCTGGTAAAATTCAGAGGTGAATCCATCTGGCCCAGGGGTTTTGTTCTTGGGTAGTTTTTTGATTACCGATTCAATTTCCTCGCTGGTAACTGATCTGTTTAGGTTTTCTGTTTCTTGCTTGGTCAGTCTTGGAAGGCTGTATTTTTCTAAGAAGTTGTCCATTTCTTCTAGGTTTTCCAGCTTGTTGGCATATAGATTTACACAGTATTCTCTTATAATTCTTTGTATTTCTGTGGGGTCCGTCGTGATTTTTCCTTTCTCATTACTGATTCTGTTTATGTGTGTAGATTCTCTTTTTCTCTTAATAAGTCTTGATAGGGGTTTATCTATTTTGTTTATTTTTTCAAAGAAGCAGCTCTTGGTTTCATTGATTTATTCTTCTCAATTTTATTTATTTCTTCTCAGATCTTTACTATGTCCCTCCTTCTGGTGACTTTGGGCCTCATTTGTTCTTCTTTTTCCAATTTCAATAATTGTAACTTTAGACTATTCATTTGGGATTGTTCTTCCTTCTTTAAATAGGCCTGGATTGCAATATACTTTCCTCTTAGAACTGCCTTTGCTGCATCCCACAGAAGTTGGGGCTTTGTGTTGTTGTTGTCATTTGTCACCATATATTGTTTGATCTCTGTTTTAATTTGGTTGTTGATCCATTATTTAGGAGCATGTTGTTAAGCCTCCATGTGTTTGTGAGCCTTTTTGTTTTCTTTGTACAATTTATTTCTAGTTTTATACCTTTGTGATCTGAGAAGTTGATTGGTAGAATTTCAATTTTTTGAATTTACTGAGGTTCTTTTTGTGGCCTAGTATGTGGTCTATTCTGGAAAATGTTCCATGTACACTTGAGAATAATGTGTATCCTGCTACTTTTGGGTGTAGGTTTCTGTAGATGTCTGTTAGGTCCATGTGTTCAAGTGTGTTTTTCAGTGCCTCTGTGTCTTTACTTATTTTCTGTCTGGTTGATCTGTCCTTTGGAGTGAGTGGTGTGTTGAAGTCTCCTAAAATGAATGCATTGCTTTCTATTTCCTCCTTTAATTCTGTTAGTATTTGTTTCACATATGTCAGTGCTCCTGTGTTGGGTGCATATATATTTATAATGGTTATATCCTCTTATTGGACTGACCCCTTTATCATTATGTAATGTCCTTCTTTATCTCTTGCTACTTTCTTCGTTTTGAAGTCTATTTTGTCTGATACAAGTGCTGCAACACCTGCTTTTTTCTCCTTGTTGTTTGCATGAAATATCTTTTTCCATCCCTTCACCTTTGGTCTGTGTATACCTTTGGGTTGAGGTGAGTCTCTTGTAAACAGCATATAGGTGGGTCTTGCTTTTTTATCCATTCTATTACTCTGTGTCTTTTGATTGGTGCATTCAGTCCATTTACATTTAGGGTGATTATTGATAGATATGCACTTATTGCCATTGCTGGCTTTAGATTCGTGGTTACCAGAGGTTCAAGGGTAGCTTTTTTACTATCTAAGCATCTAATGTAACTCTCTTGTTAAGCTATTATAAACACAGTATGATGATTCTTTATTTCTCTCCCTTCTTATTCTTCCTCCTCCATTTTTTATATTCTAGGTGTTTTATTCTGTACGCTTTCACATTTCCTTTGACTGTTTTTGTGGATAGTTGATATTAGTTTTTGCCTTTAGTTAGTATTTGGATGGTCTGCCTTCTTTGCTATGATTTTATTTTCTCTGGTGACATCTTTTTAAAGCCTTAGGAGTTCTTCCATCTAGAGCAGTGTCTTTAAGATATCCTGTAGAGGTGGTTTATAGGAGGCAAACTCCCTCAGCTTTTGCTTGTCTGAGAATTGTTTAATCCCTCCCTCAAATTTAAATGATAATCGTGCTGGATACAGTATTCTTGGTTCAAGGCCCTTCTGTTTCATTGCGTTAAAATATATCATGCCATTCTCTTCTGGCCTGTAAGGTTTCTGTTGAGAAGTCTGATAGCCTGATGGGTTTTCCTGTGTAGGTGATCTTTTTTCTCTCTCTGGCTGCCTTTAATACTCTGTCGTTGTCTTTGATCTTTGCCATTTTAATTATTATGTGTCTTGGTCTTGTATTCTTTGGGTCCCTTGTGTTTGGAGATTTGTGGGCTTCCGTGGTCTGAGAAACTATTTCCTTCCCCAGCTTGGGGAAGTTTTCAGCAATTATTTCTTCAAAAACACTTTCTATCCCTTTTTCTCTCTTCTTCTGGTACTCCTATAATGTGAATATTGTTCCGTTTGGATTGGTCACACAGTTCTCTTAATATTCTTTCATTCCTACAGATTCTTTTATCTCTCTCTGCCTCAGCTTCTCTGTACGCCTGTTTTCTGATTTCTATCCCATTAAGTCTCTTGCACCTCGTCCAGTCTGCTGCTAAGCCCGTCGATCGCTTGTCTCATTTCTGCATTGTCTTCCCTCACTTCCTCCCTTAGCTCTTGCATATTTCTCTGTAGATCCATCAGCATGGTTATGACTTTTATTCTTAATTCTTTTTCAGGAAGATTGTGTAAGTCTATCCCATCAGGCCCTCTCTGGGGTTGTCTGGACCATATTCCTCTGTCTTTTCATGGCGACAGAAGTGGTCGCTGGTAGGTGCCACGTGTGTCAGCTGGGAGAAAAAAGTCCCTACCTGCTTGTTGTTCTCCTTGCCCTTCTCTGGGGCCTGAGCTGGTTTCCCACACACTGGGAGGCAGTCTCTGGGATAATCCCAAAATGCCTGTGTGCGGGGCTGCTTCAGGCTAGCTTATAGCACTGCAGGGGTTTGCAGTTTTGCTGGGTGCGTTCTGGTCCCCTAGGTGCCTTCCAGCCCTTGTTCTGGGTTCTGGGGCCATTCCTGCTTAGCTGCGCGCCAGCCGGGAGTAGATTTTGTGAGGTTGCTGTGGGCGGGGCTGCTCCTGTGCTGTTCCGCGGCTGTGGCAGATCCACCAGCGGCACTGGCCGAGTGGCAGGGAACGAATGGCAGGCTGATGTGTGTGGGAAGCCTCGCCGTGGCTGCTTTGCCTGGCCGCTGGCCAGGGGGTCCGAAATTCCCCAAGACTCCCAGCCTGCTGGGCTGAGTATGCTGGGACGATTTTGTTCTGCTGTTGGGCCCTTGTCTCTTTCTCTTAAAAAAGTGCCCGCTTTTCTTTTTTCCAGGGGTGCTGGCTGAAGGGACCCACTTGCGGTCTCCATTTCGGATCCTGCCCTTCTGTTTCTCTCATCTCTGATACACCACGTGATGTGTGTCTATGCTCCCGGTGCAGATCACCAGGGCTGGTTATTTGGTGGGCCTGTGCTTCCACTCCCTCCCCACTCTGATTCTTTTCCTCCCACCGGTACGCTGGGTTGGGAAGAGTGCTCGGGTACTGCCAGGTCGCAGCTTTGTATCTTACCCGCTTCATGAGGCGCTGAATTCTCACAGATGTAGCTGTTGCCTGGCTGTTTTACTGTATCTTCTGGTCTTTTAGGAATAGTTGTATTTCTTGTATTTTCACAAATATATATGGTTTTGGGAGATTTCCGGTGCCCTGCTCATGCTGCCATCTTCCCAGTAGTCTCTATGTAGAATCTTAAAAAGCTGAACTCATAGAAAGAGAGACTGAAATGGTGGTTACCAGGGGTTGAGGAGTGGGGGAAAGATATGTTGGTTAGAGCACAAAGTTCTAGTTAGAAGATAAGTTTAGAGAATCTAATGTACAACATAGTGATTACAGTTAATATTGTATCATATACTTACTTGAAAGTTGCTCTCCTAAGTGGTAGTCATGTGATGTGATGCAGGTGTTAACTAATGCTATAGTGGTAATCATTTTGCAATATGTGAGTCAAATCAACAAGCTCTACACCTTTAATTCATACAATGTTCTATGTCCAAGCTGGAAGGAGAAAAAAAAAGCTACAAGGTGCTATTGAAAGATGCTGTTCTTGGTGGCAACATGACTCAATGTTTGATATGCTAAGTGTGCTAATGAACAGTGCCTGGACAACTTCTTTCAATTACCTACAAAGGTATACTTCCATGAAAAATTCCTCAGAAGCCTAAGGAATAATAAACACAACAATCTCCTTCCCACTTTGTTAACAGAACTCAGTGGCCAAATACCATTGGCAAAACCAGTTCAGCTTAGTCTGTAATTGTAAAGGGAATTGATCTCTTAAGTCTTTACTGGAAAGACAGACCAGATAAACACTTCCTGTGTTAGCAGCTAGGTAACCGTTCTTAAGTACTAAAAATCTCACATCCCAGGAAATCCCTCCGGTCCAGGCAAACTGGGAGGTTGGTCACCCTCAGCAGTTTTATGTCCACTTTTTGGTGGCTTGCAGTGTTGTTAAAGAACTTTTCCAAGATGTTCCAATACACAACATACTGTACTGAGAGGTTCAGTTGTAGAAAGATGAAAAAAGGGGAGCAAGATCAAATGAGTCTCCTCTTCCCTGTGGAAGTTAACACTGGTACTGGATTCAAGTGCAGTACTTGATTTGTTCAATGTGTGGTTTCTAAAGGTCTTTCTGGAAAGGGACATCCAATGGGCAACCCATTCTGTGTCCTCACAGATCCAGAATAGCCCAGCTAGAGGCAGTACTGGTCTCAACACGTGGGTACACATCCTAGCTTTGCAACTTGACGGCCACAAGACCTTGGTCAAGTCACTAACCTCTCTGTGCCTCACAGCTCCTGATCTGTAGAATGTGGATAGTCGTAGTAATTACACTTCATATAGCTGATATGAACATGAAGTGAGTTAATACATGTAAAGGTTTAAAATTTTGGGCACACAAGAAGTGCTGAATAAATGTTACATTATCTTTTTGTCACCATCTAAGAAGGGTTTGTGTTGATTCTCAAGAAAAGAAGCCTAAAGTAAAGGCCAGAGGTGACAGCATATTCTTCCTAGGGCCGAGAATGGAAAGACCTGTGCCTATTTTCAGGGACAGATGAAGAGAGTGTTCACAAAGATGGCCGCCTGTTTGACAGGTAGTTGCCCAATTCTGGAGAGGAAGGAACACAACTGAAACTTCCAAAATACAGGCCTGGAATTTGACCAAAAACTTTTGAAATAAATATTACCTAAGACAAAAATGGGGGGTGGAAATAACAGCTCATTCTTATGTAATAAAAGGCTTACAAATCAAAAATTCTGAAGAGGTGTCACTTGACTAGATTATTTGTGGTTTACACATTATAGTACCAAATAAAATTATGAAAAAAAGTCACACTGGATTATGCATAAAATTTTTATTGAAAAATTTGCCTTATTACAAAAAACTAACGCGCGGTTATGTTATATTACATAAGTAGGAAGCTGGGCAGCAAACATGGTTACCAAATATCATCTTGTTCTTCTTCTTGAGAAAAGCCTGTGCAACTAAATGAGGGAAAGACAAAAGTTTTAAAAATCTGTTAAATTCTTGACAAGTTTATTCAGGGATGTTTATAATGCTCTCCTTTTCCTGTGGGGATTGTGCCCTCACTTAAAATTTGTATCAGAAGCAATTTCACAAGTTAACAAATGTGACAGATTTGTTTTGAAGTCAGTAATTTTGGTGGATTCAGGAATTTCCCACAGGCAGACTCAAATGATCTGAACATTTCCCTTGACTGACAAAACCAGCCATGAAAATGGCTGCTGGAAGCACTGTGAAGAATACCATACCTTTCATCTTTGTCACTCGATGGCAGTGTGTCCACTTGGGAACCATCTCTGACAACCTTTTTTGAACTTTGCTACAGAGGGGGAAAGAAGCATTTTCAAGTGAGGTATCGATTAGCTTCATTAAACACTTTGACTTCTCTAAAAACTATTTGGAAATATGTATATAATGTAAGAGTCTAAAAAAGAGGTGACTCTTAACATGAAATTTAGCAAGCATATCAAAACCAACTCTCCAGTATGCATATACCCGTAGTACTTCAGACTGACGTGAAATATTTATGTCTTAGTGTCAATGCAATCATTATTCATTTATGGAGCTTTCATTATATTAATTTCTTTTTCTTAAAATAATGAGAGACATCCCAACTTTTATAAAATTGGACAAACCAAAATCCCTTCAATCTTTCACCCAAGCAAAACCAACGAAACTTTACCAAGAGTGTGCTATATTATAGAGACTCGAGGCTCCATTTGAACTTTGGGTTTTCTTTGCTTCTACCTGTTTGTCTGCAGCAAGGACAGATTCTTGTCCCAAGGTTTCCAAATAAACATCCTCATCCTCGGCCCTCGGCCCCCCACCCCCAGCCCCCACACAGATGGCCCCATCCACAGCACTGGCACCTTATCTGACGATTTCTGGTCTTGATCCTGCTGGAGGATTTTCATGTATTTCTCTAAAGGATTTTCACCACAAACAGATTTGTCTTCCAGTTCTTGAGTACTCATTTGTACTTCTTTTTCCATTTCAATCTTCGATGATTCTTCAATCATCCTCTGTGAAATAGATGGGCACTAAACAGAAATACACGAATACATGCTTAAGACTTTTAAGAATTTAAAAAACACAGTTATATAATCCTGGTCCTTTATGGACAAGCTGCATGCCACAGAATTATTTTTTTAAATTGAAGTCATTGCTACCATCAAAGGGGGACAAACATGTCATCTCAATGAAGGAAGGGATCAATTTGCCTAAAGTGCCCTGTGCTTTAGACCAAATTAACCAGGAGTACAAGGCACATCCATATGGATGATTAATTTACATAAGACTCAGCAGGTGTGTGAAGCATAACCAGAGTAATCATCTGTCTGGGATCAGAACTAGGACATAGAAAGCCAGAAGTGAACCAGAGGCAGAAGGGCAGGGGAGCCCCTGGAAGTCACTTGGACTGGCAGTCACCTCCCCTGTTTTCCTTTAGTCCCAGCTAGCTGACTTTGGGAGTCTCTTCTGTAAACCCCACTTACAAAGGGGTGATCACGTATAGCAAAGCGACCTTCTTCCGCAGGCTTGTTTTCAGGACCAGATGAGAAGGCACACACCACACAGGTTTGCAAAAGCTACCTTTTATTAGGCTCCTCAGAGCTGTGGTAGACATAACCTTTCTCAGCTCTGAGGCGAAGGAGAGGGTTGGGCTGCTTACGGCAGGCTCTTAGAGTCACCTGGCACTCTTTAAGATTTCAGGACACACCAAGGACTCAACGCCCTAGAGCGAGGTGCTGACTGAAGGTGCGCCCTGGAGAACCCAGCATGGAGAATTCACTTGTATGGCTTACCCTTTCTTGGTCCAGTTTTTCTAGCTCTCTTTGTTCCCTTTCTAAAGCTTCTTGTCGTTCTCTCCACCTTCTTTCTTCTCTCTGCCTTCGTTCTTTCATGAGCTGATCCCTTATTTTTTCTTCTTCCTTCTGTTCTCCAACTGATTTCTGATCTATACCTAATGGGATAGAAAATAAAGGGCAAGTAGCTTCCAACATCAGATTTTTCAAACAAATGTGGGACTGGTTTGTAGGGGCCCCTGCCAGGACTCAGGAAGACTCTGCCTTCCTTCTTCGATGACTCTGATGGCCTGCTTCCAGCTGCTGGTCCATCTTCATGGTTTTCGTGCCCCCAGACCCACTCCCAGCTTGGTGTCTGCCTTTGACGTAACTGAGATGGACATGATTGCCCTGACCATGAACAACTTCAACTGTCCTCCCTGCTATCCTATTTTCTCATCTTTCTCACCCAGCTCCTCCCTCCCCTGTCCTCCCAGGGCAAGCCCTGCTTTCCTGTCTCTGCCTTTGGTTATGACCCCCCCCTTACATTTAGGATCCTGACTTCACCATTAGTCGCTGCTTCTTTACTTACACAGCAGTTTCACAGCTTCCCCTCCCCACACACAGGCACGCAAGGTTCTCTGGCCCATAACAGAAAACGGCCCACTCCCCTCACTGCTCTAGCCACCTCGCCGGCATTCTCCACTTCCCTGGCTGACCCCTTCCTGTGGGTTGAGCTATTGCCTCTGGCCTAATCGTGCCCACATCTTTTTCTCTAGTCCTGACCTCGCCCCAGCATCACATCCGATTTCCCATAGGTTCCCTGCCACTGCCACTTGGAGATGCCACAACACTGACTTGCTATGTGAAGGTATCATTCCTGTCCCTTCAATCCTGCTCTTTCTACACTACGTCCACTTGGCCACCAGGGCTTACAGGTTCTACCTCCTCTTCCTCCTGCTGCAATTAGGGTCCTTATCATTTTCCTGGACAGCTGAAATCATCTCCCCAACATCGTCTCCACCTGCCTTCAAGCAGCCTATCTTCAACACCAGCCATTTCCTGAAGAGAAGACCTGGATTTGCTGTGCACTGTCTCTGCTCTGGTCGAGTCCAAACCCATAGAGGACTAGGCTCTGACAATCTGCCCTTTTCATTCCAGATTGACTTTCCCTATCACCATGACTTTGCATTTGAAACATTCTGTAACAGCATGAGCATTGAGCATCCTTTCTCCCACTTCTCCCATAAAACCCTACCTACTAGGCAAGGCCCCCCACTTAAATGCTACCTCTTCTGTGAGGGCCTCCTTACTCCTCAGGTGACAGCCTCTCCAGCACCATACTCACACACAGTATTTCATACCTACCTTGTGAAAAACCACACGTCTCTGTCTCTCCTACTTCTTTCTGCTCCTTCCAGGCCAGCCCCATGCTTTAATAAGCCAACTGTTGCCTACAGCACACAGCACAAGTCCCTGTGCCTCACAGGTTTAAATCTCCATCCTACAGGTGACTATGTGACCCTTCTCCTCCAGCTCTGGCCTATAACCTAAACCCCACCCTGCCAAGCAATGCTGAGAAAAAGACAAATTCAAAGGTTAACCAAAGGACTTTGAACCTTTTTGCTGTGCCCTATGCAAAGTCACCAGCAGGAACTGAATCAGTTTTACTAACAGGCGAGAGGCCACATAGTCTTCTCTCAATCCTGACCATTAAACTCAAATACCAGTGGAGGCAGCTGATCATGTCTACAAGCAGAAAGGTAGCCTCCTCCTTGCTGGCGGAAGAAGGGCTACTCCTAATTGGTGCTGCTTTCTCACATGGACCTCAAAATAGGAATGGTGTGTGGGTGCCAATTAAAAAGAACAAGAGAAAACCACTACTTCTTTGCCGTGGGGCATACTTTGTAGCAGCAGAGTGGCTACGGAAGCCCACTGGGACAAAAGAGCAAAGTAAAAAAGCATTGCCACTGGGCATCCCAAACACCAAATTCCAGCCATTTTCATTTCACTTCGCACACAGATGAAGGGGTGAAATGACAAATATAAGAGAACTTCTCAATGGTCAAAATGTAACCACACTATTTAATAATTTTTAAAGCCATTATTATAATGTACATTACTTCTCAGAGGCTGTACACCTACCTACTCAGTTGGTTTCCCTTATCCTACTATTTTACTTCGCTTCCCTACTCACTCAGGTCTGCAAATGGCTGCCCACCAGACCCACTCTCGGGTGGCCACCGTCCCTCCTCAGTACCTATCCCACTGGAGGTCCTCAGTGATGGGCTGCTGACTGTCCAACTCTCCCACTAGAAGCTCCGGGCAGCAGGGGCTTGGGTTGGTTTACTGCTCTATGCCTGGACTCCAGCAAAGTGACCAGCACAGAAAAGGTTCTTGATCAAGTCTCACTGACTGAGTCCTTTCCAGAATGATTTATCTGCAATCAGCTAAATCAACCTTTTCAAAATCTCTTGACTTCTTGAAATAATTCATCATGTTCCTAAGTCCTGTGACTCAAACCAAAAAACTGCTTATAAGAGGTTTTGCATAGGTTTTTGGGATGATGTTTCCCACATGTTTGGAAAGCACTCATAGGTGGTTTCACTGGACGAACTTCCTCTCAGGATGGAGGCTTAAACACTTTGATCCAAGGAAAAAAAGACCAGGCTGTTAGCTGGCCCTGGAGTGAACTCAAATCTCCCTCTATAGCTTCCCTCTCACTGTCCCCACTGGTAAAGGAAGTGGGTGATCTGGAGAAGAAAGAGGAAGGAGGCCAGACAAGAAAAGTCTGATGACCAGTTTTCCCCAAGCATCATCAACTTTTCCAAAAATTGAAGTATGTTTTTCTGTCCAAATTTGTTAAGGCACAAAAGAAGTGGTCAGAAAAAGAAGTATTATTTATATACATTGATGGTGAAAACAAAGAAAAAGGTACTTGGGTAGTGATGGGAGGCAGGTGTGATGGGCATGGCAGCTGCAGCAATGTCCACAGGAGGCATGTCGCCAGCAGGAAGGAGGCTCTCCACGTCAAACCGCCTTGCTGAGTTCCCTGCATCTGCAAGGGGCGCAAACAATGGCCCATGAGTCCTTCATAACAATAGCTGGGGAGGAGAGAATGGCGCAGTGTGGGGTAACTCACTGGGGAGTGCTTATGTTTCAGCCAAAACATCCAGGCCAACCCTCTCCTTACAGAACTCTAAGAAACAGGCATCATTGCTGCTTGCCAATACATTCGCTTCTCCACATGTTCTAATGCTTTAAAGAATTAGATTCATTGTTACCCAATAGCAAAATTCAACGTTACCCAATAGGAAAATCAATCCAGTGACAGGAAGCATTCAACTGGCTTGCTGAGCATTTAAATTCTACTTAAATATCAATGATCCAACAAAGTTAAATTAAGTCACAAAAGTCTTGCATTAATTTACGAAGCCCGCTCACCTAACTGTTCATATTTTACTCTCAGACTTGGCAATGGGGCTTATAAGGCAAAACTTTCAATACAAATATATAGACTTCCCAAGCTGGGGAGAATCTCAGAGATGATCAACTCTACATTCCTATTTCATATTTAAGCAGTAAGCTCCAAGGTGGAACAATCAAAGCAGGACCAAAGCCAAGACACCAGTTTCTAGACTCCTAAGCTAGTATCTCTTACCTCCATTCTTTAGGATTGGGTTTTTCTAAATCTGAGGCAATCAATGGAATCAGTGAAATATAATTCAAAGAAAAATAACTTAGCATCTTCATATTCCATATAAGAAAAAAAACGCAAATTTTAAAAATCAGTAATTTTAAATGTGAGATAATCCCCAACTTGGTAAATTAAAGATTCACTTACGGGCTTTGTTGCAACTTTAACATTATTAGTGATCCAGAAGTTTCTAATAACTGGAACCCAGATCACACCCCTGAAATTCTGTGGCATTAGAAGAGGTATTACCACAAAATAAAAATGTCCTAACGTGTAACTGCTTTTTATAACAAAGGATGTTTCACCAAAACTAAACTTTCTACATTATGAACTTATAAAAACCAGTACTCATGATTGAACTTACATTCAAAAGATGATTCAAATTCCTCATTGTCCTTAAAAACTTGCTTCTCGGATTTTGAAAATTCAGTTTTGTCTTGATGTTCCATTTGCCTTTGATTAAGATTGGAATTGGAAGAATAAAATTGAAGGATGTGAACCTTTGATGATGTAAAACCTAACAGCATAGGGTGACTCAAGAAAATGCTTTAGGAACTTAACTTTTCTCGGGCTCACAGAGAGTAAGAGCCACACTGCCTTGGTGCTCTCCACGCACAGGCACCATTCTAAGCCACTGATACACCGTGACTCAGTTCCTCTTCCTAGCCATGCCACTTCTGTGAGGTAGGTACTGCCAGTGTTAACAGTGATGTCACACTCTCAGTGCTGCTCCAAGGAGGAGTTTGTTTTTTCAAGAACCACAAAACATTTTTAAAAAAACAAATTCTGCACACCTCAGCACAGGCAGCTGAAGATGCCAGTACTGCAAGCATGCCATGTGCAGAGTGCCCTAACTTGGCTTGCGTGTGTCCTGTCTCTCTTGACTTTATCATTAGATTAAGCAATATTAAAAAAAATACATACTTTAGAACCATCATAGGCACACGTGGCAGTTTTCAACTCTGTATGGTAAAACTGAATCAATGTGCTGATGCCCAGGTTGGAGGCCAGAACTAAGGAGTCTGAATCTCCCGCCCTGGGGTTCACACCCAAGCAGGAATCCCACATATGTCTCAGTTCCCAGCCTGAGTGCCCCACCACGAGTTCTGAAACACAGCCAATCCATCCTGCCCCAGCAATCACATCCTAGGACCCACTAATACTTTACAATTTATTTCAATGATATGCAAACTGGAAACATCTGTTTTTATCTAAATGCCAAACTATCTTTAAATGACTTTTTAATCATGTGTGAAACTATTTTAAGTTTAAACTGAATTTATTTGCTTTCACAGATTTTGTACACTTATCTTATAAAACAACTACGCTGATGGACAGTGACTGTAATGGGGTTGGTGGGGGGGACTTGATGAAGGGGGTAGTTTAATAATCATAATATTGCACATGCAATTGTAGATTAATGATCCAAAATAAATTAAAAAAAAAAATTTTTTTTAAGTCTATTCAAGGAGCTACGAAGATCCTTATTGATACAACTGTGAATATTCTATACATCAAGTGAAGTTACTTATTTGCTAAAAGGAATCTTTTTTTCTCCAAATAATTCAGATGATCCTCAAAGGTCACACAACACCTTACAATCTGATTGCAAATTCTATATGGCTACATGGTCTTTTATGCCACCTAAAACAAACAAGTCAAGACTGGGACCCTTTGCAGCTAACCAGCCTCAGCTAAAGCCAAGCAGAATGGTATTACCTACCCAGACTTCTGCTCCGGAGGGCTGGACAGCTGGTGGGTGGAAGGGCTGTGCCTAGGTTCAGCAGGTAAAGGCTGAGGTGCTCTGTCAGGACAAGGACTGGGGGCAGAATGGGATTTGCCCAGACCTAAGGGGCAGAAGGAACCATGTGTGAATATTACAGATTGCATGGAGAAGACAGCAATGTGATTTCTAAAGTGTTCTAAAACTTTGAAAGTGAGTTCTACTATCCTTGCAAATAACTGAGTACTATGCATGCACAATCCACAAAACCAACTATTCCAGCACCTAATGAAACTGCAATGGTAACAATGGACTAATGTAAAGGAACTAACCAGGAGTAAAGGGAAAACCATTGTCTCTTTCTCAACATGTCTACATACCAAGCAAAATGCTGAACTTGAGTGTATCCTACTGACCCCCACACAAACGCTGTGGCAGGCAGGGGACAAATGGTTAAGCAGGAAACAGCAGGTTCAGAGAGAGGACACAACTGCCGGAGCCCCAGCCTGGCGAGGCCCAGCCCCAGTACCTCCTGTTGTCTGGAGCTGCACTCTTACTCAAACAAGAGGTCCACTGAGGGCCAGGCCCATCCAAATCCAGAGCATCCTAGAGCCCTTTCTGCAGTAGCTTACCTTCCAGATACATTTCCCCATCAAGGCTTTGTTTTGCTTTCGGCAGGGGAGTGGAGGGGAGGCGACAGGACGAAGCGCTTCTATGGAGCCAGGAGGCTGTGTTGCCTGCCAGCGTTTCTGACGCAATGCTCCTCTCCTCTGTGAGTGCGGCCCCTGCAGGCTGCTCAGAGACAACTCTATCCTCTGCAAAAGGACGTCTCTTGTGGGAATGTGAAGTCTTGATATTGAGCCATCCATTCCAGTGCAGGGGTGGCAGGCTCTTGGCTGCCAGTGAGCTTCTAGAGTGCTGTTGAGTAAGACTTCGATGGTAACTTTGGAAAGCTTTTTCCAAACGCTCAGCCTCTTGTTCTAGGTCTTTCACCCTGGCCTTGGTACTGACTACAAACTCCAGGTCAGAATCAGGCGAACTACTCCCTGTGCTTACGTTTGTGTAATTTGTGATTCTTGGTGTAACTGTGCCTGCCATCAGCTTTTCCTGTTCGAGAAGATTTTTCAAGAAATCCCCGCTTATATCCCCATTGTGAGGCACCGTCCTGCTACTCACTAACCTGCTGACAGAAGGATCCATCAGAGACTGCTTTGGATTGTGGTATACTTCATTCTCTAGGGCTGTGCGTTATAAAAAGAGAAATGTGAGAGATGAGGGGAAAAGTCAGATAGTACAATTGAAGTATACTGAGGGCATTTTTTTTTGAAAAATGAAAGAAAGTAGTGATAAAGGGAAACCCAGTCATTAACCAGTTTCTGAAGCCACGCAACCAGTAATAGTGATCACTGCCATTTTATGGGAGTTGTGTGTGCCAGCCATGGCTTCACATGCCGTCTGTAATGCCTGACATTATTTCCCCCAATCCGTTATGCACAACTGTGAAATCCAAAACACTGAGAGAACTGAAAACATGTTCATAACTTACTTGCTGGCAAAGCCTAACTAGACCTGAACTCATTTGCTTGAAAAACTTGACCTGACCTGATGTAAAACTGCTTATGGGCTTTCTTTACTCCACTCAGCATGAACAGCCATACATTTGACTGCAAAATAATTAAAATGCTTCACTACAAGACACTGCCCCAGGGCTCCCAAGGTGGCAGCAAAATGCACAGTATTATGCCCTGAGTTTCCACTAAGGCAATGAGGACCTGAAGTCACAATACTGTGGGCTAAGAACTCTCGCTGCTCCAATTCTATACAAGGGGGCTGAGGCTCTGGGAAGCCTGGGTCACATGGCTGACAAGGTGTAAAGCCACTGGGATTTCCTAATGCAAAGCCAGTGCACGTTACCACCACTCTCCCACCTCGCCACCTCCATGTGCTATGGGACAGGTGCTTGTAATGAGCAATGCATTGTGTTCAGGCAGGTTCCATCTTCAACTATTTTTCATGACAGGAGAGCACAATGATTTCAGCTGTGGGCCATCTGGCAAAACAGAACTGTTGAGAGAAAATGAGGAACCAAGAGCAGCAGAAATGAGTAAAGAGATAAAAATAAAACCAGTGTGGGGAGAAGAGAACACAAGAGACTGATGAGGAAAGAGTGTAAATAGAATGGAGAAAGGCTCAGAACAAGGATGTGCAAGGAACCAGGTAGACTGTGTGAAACAGGAATGGTGGCCCTGTAGCCATCAGCTATCAGCAAGCCTGCCACAGGCCCAGAAAACCAGAGTTGGATGACCAAAGGGAACAAAACCGAATGGGAGTCTGGTTCTCACATCCTTGATAGAATTCTTTAGGAAAGTAAGTATGAACCCTAACCCTTGCCTCCCCTCATACACGGACAGCAGCAGAATGTGCACAGCCTGTACTTTGAGGACACAAACCCCAACACATCCTCTGCCTGATATGCTAATTAATGTAACTTCTTCCCTGCACATATCCTCTGCTATAAACTGCATATAAATGGTCTTCAGACAAAGAGGGATGCAGCAATCTGATCAGAACTCTCTGATCAACTGTCATCCTGGTCACAGGCCTTAGTAAGACACAGTTAACTAGCTTTCTTAATACAATGGCTGTTAAGATTTCAGTTCCTAACTGGTAACACACAGAAACTTGCTTTGTACTGGAAGCAGCTAAAGAAAGTATGTGTACTTGGGTGCACATGTTATTAGGTAGGAAAGGGCATATCATGCATCCACAGTGGGGACAGTAACAAGACTGCAGTGCCCATTTCCTGGGCACCTTATGTGTCCCACACACTGTGCAGGAACCCGTCTCTTCATCTTCATTCACCACAGCACAGTAGGTGGTATTATCGCCATTGCAAAGGTGGACACAGAGGCCCAAGGAAGTGAAAAGGATTATGCCCAAGGTCAGACAATTAGCTTCAAAACTGGGGTCCACAAATCAAAATGGTTCTCTGATTCCAGGGCCAGTGATGCTTTCTAGGCTCCCCTGCTTCTCCCATGTTTGTATATTGATCAACAGACACATAAAACCACTTAAGAATTGATGGGTCTTATTGTCAGGGTTAACAAAAAACGTCTGGGTGGATGAATTTGGGGACTTCTGTGTCACCACCACACCCTTCCTACTTGGGGTGTGAGGCTCTCCCAGGCCATGGGGCACCTGTGAAAGCAAGTCCCTTTTGCTGATGACCTGGGTGGTATTCCTGAAATGGAGACGGTGTTTTACTTCTAAGATGACACACATTTCTATAGCTTTTCCCCTACTATGAGAATTACTAAAAATTCAGTGAACAGTCATTACATTTTCACAAAGGGCAGAAACTTCATGCATGCAGACACACAAACACACGTTTACAGGCTACATTTGTCTCTAACCTGTCTGAGTTTGTTTCAGTTGCAGTTTTAAATCAGCAACCTGCACAGTTAACCTTTTTACAGAGGCATCATAATCTAGTATCTGGGCCTTCAGCTGCGTGGAATGCTCAATCTGAAAAAATGCAGAGGAGAAAATCAATGTACAATAAATCACAGCTCATTTCAAAAGTAACAGTGCTCTTATCAGCCTTACTGTCTTTTCCTGTTGTGCCGTTTCTGAGCACCTTTATACCTGTAACCCACATGGTCCCTGTGAAACCCCACCAGAACAGACAAATCTCCAACCTCCTTTCTCACCCATCCCAAGGAATAGCTTCTCCAGGACATGAGGCAGACATTAGAAAGAGACTGCCAATATTTCTAAGTCGCAGGGTGAGAATCAAGAGACACTTTAACAGTGGGCACGAGCAGGAGGTTGAAAATTTTGTATTTACGTGGGTTTGCTTTCCTCTGGGTTTTATTACTACTATGAATATAAAGTCACATAATGACTCAAGAATTTCCTCAGATGAGAAAGGATACCCTCAGCATATTAGATGAGTACTTTTTTATGTTAGAATAAATCTGACTTATGCTGGTGTGATGTATACCAACTTCACATGCATACAAAGTTGGACTGGCTTAACATCTGGATGACTGAAGAATACTCACTTCACTTTGCAGCTGCTTTTGAAGAGCCTGCTTGTGGGTTTTGAACTCCTGATGCTCAAATGCAATTGCATTTCCTACTTTCTTTACTTCTTTTTGAAAAACCACCAGCTCAGGAGATGACTGAGCTATTCCTAAGAAGGCAAAAGAGCCTGGTGATTACCAACCTGAAGTTTTCTCATTTCATTTAACAAAAGCAGCTAAAGAGGTTTTAAATCATTCATCTTTTCCTTTTTGTGTGCACACAATATTAATTCTATTAAATGAGCTAAGAGCAATCCTGACTCACAAGTTTCAGAACAAAAGAAATGAAAACTTTACTACTCTTCAAGAGTCCTACTCCAAGCAAAAGAACTCTTTCAAATACTTAAGTTAACTTGAAAGCCTGCCTCTCTCATCTACCATGTGCAGAAGGCAAAAGAGTGCTCTACCAAACTCGTCCATGGCTGCCCCAAGGGCCAACCTGATCTGTGCATCTGTCAGCTGCATCAGGGTCCAGGCAGAAAGCTGATGGCATCCCAACCTGGGTCATAAGAGGACCCTTTAATAATGAGTGACCTATGGAGGGTAGCCACAAAGGACTGTAGCATTCCCTGGGCTGGAAACGGGACATGTAGTTACACACCTCGGACCTGCAGGGTTGGGGAGGGAGGAATTTCCAGAACTCGAGAGTGCTGGCCCAGAGAGCTGGTGAGAGACCCCCCACCAGCAGTGGAATCTTGCTTAGCTGAGAGGCACAGGGCCAGCCCAGGGCCACTGCATGTGGAGGTGGCGGGGAGGGGCTAACAACCACCTTGGTACCTCACTCTCCTCCCTCCCTCCCAGGTCTTGAGGGTACCCCACTGGCCAAACCCACCCAGCAGTCAGAAAGCGTAGGGTGAGGGACATCTGACACCATACAGAAAGGCAGCTTCATACACTTTTAAAATATTCCTTCTTAGTGATGCTTTGAACGATGCCAGAGCAAGCAAAAGGAAGTAACTTCCCTGCTGCAGCCTCCCCTACTGGTACAAAGCACAGCTAAACGCAAAGCTAATATGAATTACAAAAACATGCAAGTCACAAAAAAGACATACTGTTTAGGAGACACAAGGCTTCATTTCCTCTCTCTTCCAATTGTTGTTTAAGGAGTTTTTTCTGTGCCTGAAGCTCCTGTGTGCCTTCTTTTAGGAGTGAATAGTCACGCATCTCTGTAACCTTTGCATTCAGCAGGTGGTTTTGCTTTGCTATTGCCAAAGACTGGGCTTTGACAGACTCTAATTCAAGCTGGAATGGAAAAAGGCACACTCACACTGGAACACTGACTTCACAGTCCCGCGTACGTGAAAGCTGGCAGGCTGCTTTTAGTTGGGCCACACAGTTAAAATGAGGTCATCAGATACAAGCCCAGTTCGCTGCAACAACAGAAGCCTAACTACTACAATGAAAGCCGTCCTGTGCACTAGAGTTGGGGCGGGGGAAGGTCATCCAACTGGAATTATGAAGAACGCTATCCTACAAAACCAGTGCTTCTGATTTTCCAGATTTTCTAGATCCAGCTAAGGGCCCAAGAGCAATCACAGACGGTAGCAATGTGATCACAGATTTTTTTAAATATGAAAAGGTGAGGTATCACTAACCTGCTATGGGGTGTGCTCCTTTGTTTAGTACCAATGTAACTCGTCTGGATATAGAGGCCTACGAAGTTCTTAAATAAGCCATTACAGTTGCCAGAATAATATACAGAATGTATGGTAAGTACCTAACATTCCAGCCATGTCCTTGGGACAGCAAATACAGGACTGAATGAAGTTAACAATGGCATGTAAAAAATGCATCTCATTCTGTTTTAATCAGTAAGATCCCAAAGTAATGACAGGAATTTTTACCTGCTGCTGATGGGAAGGGAGAAGAGGCTGAGGGAGGAGCTAGTAGGCACTGGCCACCTGCTATGGGTGAGGCACATATATCAGCTCACCGAGTTCCCTCAACAGCCATGGCATATGGCCAATATCTCAGTCTATGGACAATGAATCCGAGGTCAGGGAATTTGCCCACAGGCACGCAAGCAGTTGGTGGAGAGACAGGATTCAAGGAGGACTCCTGGGCCCCAAAGGATATACTCTTTCTATGCTTCCCAGCAAACTTAGACTGAAATGAAGAACTACTAAATTCACTTAAGTTCAGCCATTACCTCTCAGTCATATAATTATATAACAGTCCAAATACATCAAGAGGTAACTTAAATTATATATGCCTAAAACTGAAGATTCACATTTATTTCACATACAACAAAATAGGCTTAACAATTACCTCAAGTTCTTTCACACGATTTACGGAATGGCTGAGTTCTCCCTTCTTTGAATTAATAGCTGTAAGCTCCTCTTGCAAATGTATAACTTTTTCTGAAAGAAAGAGCAACCGGTTAATTATCATCACATTTTTCCAATGAAGAAAAAAGTCATTTAATAGTTCCTGGCCAGCGTGTTAGACCTAACGACCATTATTTCATAATCTAAATAAGCCCTATTGACCAACTGGGGATGGAAGTCAGTTTTAACAGGCTTGTATGTGGTAAACTTTCTCCTGCTACACACAACTAACCAGTTACATCTACTCAGAGCCCAAGGACCTCATATAGAGAGATCTGAATTTCTTTAAGGACAAAATTTGTCTATTAGCATTTTGTAGTTTCTATTTTGTCATCTTCACTGCATCTAACACAAGTTTATGCAGACATATCAAAAAATAATTCCTGAGTACATGGTGTACATGATTAGTACATGATGGTACTAATTCCTAGGGAAGCTTTAATCTCTGCAAGATGGTGGCAAAGGAGCAGCCACACACTGGGTGATCTTGCAGGTCATTATCAAGTACCCAACCCTGGTTTACTCGCAAGAACTCATTTGAAATTTCCACCTCAAGTTTAACTTCTTGTCATAGACAAGTTCTTAAAAATTTACTGAAATGTAAAATATATGAAAGAGTGAAAAATTATAAAACTCTCCTAGTCTTAGGCTAATGTATGTAAGAATCTAGGTTATATGTCAAGCAAAAATAACATGAAACATAAAAATATATTCGAAGTAAAACAAGTAAAAAACTAGGGCACAAGGGGCAGAAAAGTTAAAATTTTAAGTGAAAAATGAAGTCTCTCACGATTAAGAGTAGTATTTACCAGATGTCAATAAGTTGCTGCCACCTTCTTGGACAATGACAGATTTATCAAAACATACTGAAATAAAGTTAGATAAAATTCTGCTGATAAATCACTGACCTTTGTGAATATACAAAAGATTAAACACGAAAGCTTGCAGAAACACAGTGGAATAATTTTTTTTTAAATAACAAGATATGGGTAGTTTTCGTAGCAAGAATGAAGCATAGTAGGGGGCTCAAGATGGCGGCATGAGCAGGGCAGCAGAAATCTCCCAAACCATATATATTTTTGAAAATACAACAAATACAACTATTCCTAAAAGAGAGACCAGAAGATACAGTACAACAGCCAGGCTACAGCTACATCTGCGAGAACTCAGCGCCTCACGAGGCGGGTAAGATACAAAGCCATGACCAGGAGGGACCCGAGCACTCCCCCACCCCAGCTCACCAATAGAGGAAAAGAATCAGAGTGGGGAGGAAGTGAAAACACAGGACAGCTAAATAACCAGCCCTGGTGATCTGCACCGGGAACACAGACACACATCACATGGTGTTCTGGAGATTAGAGAAATGGAAGGACAGGATCCAGGACAGAGACTGCGAGTGCGTCCACACAGCCAGCTCCCCTGGGACAAAAGAAAAGTGGGCACTTTCTTAAAAGTCTTAAAGGGACAAGGGCCCAACAGCTGAAGAAAATAGTCCCAGCACAGAATCTTGAGGAACTTCAAGCCCCCTAACCCCCTGCAGGGTAAAGCAGTGTTGAAGCCCCTCACATTGATAATAAGTCTGCCATTCATTCCCCCTGGCCAGTGCTACAAACAGACCGGCTGACCTGCTACAGCTGCGGAGCAGATGGAGAGTGGCCCTGCCCACAGCAATCACACAGTCTCTTCCCAACACGCAGTTAACCAGGACAGGCAGCGGAAGCCAGAGCAAGGTCTGGAAGGCATGAAGGGGCACCGTCCTCTCAGGAGAACACACACGGCATGGCAGCCATCTGCCGCAGTGGCCTAGGCTAGCCTGAGGGCGGTCCCACACACGGCAGATCAGGATTATCCCAGAGACTGCCTCCCAGTGTGCGGGTAACCAGCACAGACTGCAGAGAAGGGCAAGGTGAACAACAAGAAGGAAGGGACTTTGTTCTCCCAGCTGTCACACGTGGCACGTGCCTGTGATCACTTCTATCGCCATGAAAAGACAGAAGAATATGGTCAAGTCAAAGATCACCCAGACAACCTGAGAGAGGGCCTGGTGGGACAGATTTAAACAATCTTCCTGAAAAAGAATTCAGAATAAAAGTCATAACCATGCTGATGGACCTACAGAGAAATATGCAAGAGCTAAAGGAGGAAGTCAGGAGGGACATTACAGAAAAGAAACAATCGACTGGCAAGCTTAAGAGCAGACAGGACGAGGTGCAAGAGACTTTTAATAGAATAGAAATCAGAGAACAGGAGTACAGAGAAGCTGAGGCAGAGAGAGATAAAGGGATCTCTAGAAATGAAAGACTAATAAGAGAACTGTGTGACCAATGCAAATGGAACAATATTCGCATTACAGGGGTACCAGAAGAAGAAGAGAGAGAAAAAGGGATAGAAAGTGTCTTTGAGGAAATAATTCCCAAAAACTTCCCCAACTGTGGAAGGAAATAGTTTCTCAGGATATGGAAGCCCGCAGATCTCCAAACACAAGGGACCCAAGGAAGACACGACCAAGACATATAATAATTAAAATGTCAAAGATCAAAGACAAGGACAGAGTATTAAAGGCAGCCAGAGAGAGAAAAAAGATCACCTACAAAAGAAAACCCATGAGGCTCCATTCAGACATCTCAGCCGAAATCTTACAGGCCAGAGAGAATGGCATGATATATTTAATGCAATGAAACAGTACGGTCTTGAACCAAGAATACTGTATCCAGGATGATTATAATTTAAATTCGAAGGAGGAATTAAACAACTCCGAGACAAGCAAAAGTTGAGGGAATTTGCCTCCCACAAACCACCTCTACAGGATATTCTAAAGGCACTGCTCTAGATGGAAGTACTCCTAAGGCTAGATACATGTCACCAGAGAAAATAAAATAACAGCAAAGAAAGCTGACCATCCAAACACTAAAGGCAAAAAATAAAATCAACTATCCACAAAAACAGTCAAAGAAAAGAGAAAAGAGTACAGAATAAAACACCTAGCACATGAAGAATAGAGGAGAAAGAATGGAGAGAAATAAAATATCATGAGACTGTGTTTATAATATAAAACTCTCTTGTTAAGAGAGTTAAGGTAGACTGTTAGACAGTAAAGAAGCTACCCCTGAACCTTTGCTAACCATAAATCCAAAGCCTGCAATGGCAATAGGTACATATCTATCGATATTCACCCTAAATGTAAATGGACTGAATGCACCAATCAAAAGACACAGAGGAACAGAATGGATAAAAAAGCAAGACACATCTATATGCTGCTTACAAGAGACTCACCTCAAACCCAAAGACATACACAGACTAAAAGTAAAGGGATGGAAGAAGATATTTCATGCAAACAACAAGGAGAAAATAGCAGGAGTTGCAGTACTTGTATCAGACAAAATAGACCTCAAAACAAAGAAAGTAGGAAGAGTTAAAAAGAAGGACATTACATAATGATAAATGGGTCAGTCCAACAAGAGGACATAACCATTATAAATATATATGCACCCAACACAGGAGTGCCAGCATATGTGAGACAAATACTAACAGAATTAAAGGAGGAAATAGCAATTCATTCATCTTAGGAGACTTCAACACACCACTCACTCCAGAGGACAGATCAACCAGACAGAAAATAAGTAAAGACACAGAGGCACTGAACAACACACTAGAACAGGTGGACCTAACAGACATCTACAGAACTCTACACCCAAAATTAGCAAGATACACATTCTCCTCAAGGGCACATGGATCATTTTCCAGGATGGACCACATAGTAGGCCACAAAAAGAACTTCAGTAAATTCAAAAACACTGAAATTCTACCAACCAACTTCTCAGATCACGAAAGTATAAAACTAGAAATAAATTGTACACAGAAAACAAAAAGGCTCACAAATACATGGTGGCTTAACAACGTGCTCCTTAATAATCAATGGATCAATGACCAAATTAAAACAGAGATCAAACAAGATATGGAGACAAATGACAACAACAGCACAAAGCCCCAACCTCTATGGGACACAGCAAAGGCAGTTAGTTCTAAGAGGAAAGTATATTGCAATCCAGGCCTATTTAGAGAAGGAAGAACAATCCCAAATGAATAGTCTAAAAGCACAATTACTGAAATTGGAAAAAGAAGAACAAATGAGGCACAAAGTCCCCAGAAGAAGGAACATAATAAAGATTAGAGAAGAAATAAATAAAATTGAGAAGAATAAAACAATAGAAAAAAAAATCAATGAAACCAAGAGCTGCTTCTTTGAAAAAATAAAATAGATAAACCGCTTGTCATACTTACTAAGAGAAAAAGAGAATCTACACACATAAACAGAATCAGAAATGAGAAATGAAAAATCACCACAGACCCCACAGAAATACAAAGAATTATTAGAGAATACTATGAAAATCTATATGCTAACAAGCTGGAAAACCTAGAAGAAACAGACAATTTCTTAGAAAAATACAACCTTCCAAGACTGATCAAGGAAGAAACAGAAAATCTAAACAGATCAATTACCAGCAACAAAATTGAATCGGCAATCAAAAAACTACCCAAAAACAAAACCCCTGGGTCAGGTGGATTCACTGCTCAATTTTATTAGACCTATAGAAAAGAAATAATACCCATTCTCCTTAAAGGTTTCCAAAAATAGAAGAGGAGGGAATACTTCTAAACTCATTCTATGAAGCCACCATCACTCTAATAACAAATCAGGCAAGAACCCACCAAAATGGAGAATTACAGACCAGTATCCTTGATGAACACAGAGGCAAAAATACTCAACAAAATATTAGCAAACCAAATTCAAAAATACATCAAGAGCATCATACACCATGATCATGTGGGATTCATCTCAGGGAGGCAAGGATTGTACAACATTCGAAAATCCATCAACATCATCCACCACATCAACAAAAAGAAGAACAAAAACCACATGATCATCTCCATAGATGCTGAAAAAGCATTTGACAAAATTCAACATCCATTCATGATAAAAACTCCTAACAAAATGGGTATACAGGGCAAGTACCTCAACATAATAAAAGCCGTATATGTCAAACCCAAGGCCAATATCATACTTAACAGCGAGAAGCTGAAAGCTTTTCATCTAAGATTGGGAACAAGCCAGGGAGGCCCACTCTCCCCACTGTTACTCAACATAGTGCTGGAGGTCCTAGGCATGGCAATCAGACAAAACAAAGAAATACAAGGCATCCAGATTGGTAAAGAAGAAGTCAAACTGGCATTATTTTCAGATGACATGATACTGTACATAAAAAAGCCTAGACTCCACTCCAAAACTACTAGAACTAATATCTGAATTCAGAAAAGTTGCAGCATACAAAATTAACACACAGAAATCTGTTGCTTTCCAATACACTAATGATGAACAGAAAGAGAAATCAGAAAAACAATTCCATTTACAATGGCATCAAAAAGAATAAAATACCTAGGTATAAACCTCACCAAGGAAGTGAAAGACCTGTACTCTGAAGACTACAAGACACTCCTAAGAGAAATTAAAGAGGACACTAACAAGTGGAAATTCATCCACGCTCTTGGCTAGGAAGAATAAATACTGTCAAAATGGCTATACCAACTAAAGCAATCTACAGATTCAAGGCAATCCCTATCAAAATACCAACAGCATTCTTCAACGAACTGGAAAAAATAGCCCTAAAATTCATATGGAACCACAAAAGACCGCGAATAGCCAAAGCCATCCTGAGAAGGAAGAATAAAGTAGGGGCGATCTCACTTCCCAACTTCAAGCTCTACTACAAAGCTGCAATTATCAAGACAATTTGGTATTGGCACAAGAACAGACCCACAGACCAGTGGAACAGGATAGAGTTCAGACATTAACTCAAACATATACAGTCAATTAATATATGATAAAGAGCCATGGATATACAGTGGGGAAATGACAGCCTCTTCAACAGCTTGTGTTGGCAAAACT